>JAODAL010042146.1:0-35145 GCA_025379985.1 Phyllomedusa bahiana | reverse complement strand
CCCCGGGACCCTGTAATACTTATGGTCACTAGTACCTGATGCTTTTTTATTGTATTGTTATTTTTTAGAATAATTGAAAAAGACACAAGACTGAAGCAGAGCACTATAAAAGACATGTTGAAAAAGTCTGGCGTTGGTTCTACAAGTGGGCCTGCACCAAGCCAAGATCAACTAAATTCAGACTTTCTGGTGTGGTTGGCTCTGGACCTTGAGCCATTTTCGATGCTGAATAATCGCGGATTCCGCTACTTTTTCGGCAAGAACTTCCCACAGCTGTCAATACCTGACGAATCCACTCTGCGCAAATCATATGTACAGAATGTCTATGACTCTCTGGTAGACAAAGTCAAGGTTGATCTGGCGTCAGTGAATACTGTCAATCTCATGTTCGACGGGTGGACAGACAAGTATCATGCCGTTCACTTTCTTGGTCTGCGTGTTCAGTTTATCACTGAAGACTGGACAGGAAAGGTTGTGACTTTGTCCGTGAAACCATGTGCAGGAGATTCCAGGAGTGTACATGAACATATCCACAAGGAACTGGTGCAGTTTATTGGCCATGACTACAAGAGCAAGCAATTGTTCTCCACTCACGATGGGGCCAGTGCCATGAAAAAGGTATCGTCGCTTTTGAAAATATCGGACCATGTGCACTGTGTCGCTCATGCTCTGCATCTCCTGCTAACTACAGATTCAATGTCAAAGGTTCCTGTTATAACGGCTCTCCTGCAGAAGTGTAAGAAAATTGTTACAACACTGCATTTCAAGACTGAGCTGCTTGAGTCTGAAGTCATGGCCGGCAATGACAAGTTGGCAACTGCTGAACTTCTTGAAAAAATTTGTGCGGCAAAATCTGTCATAGACAAGGATGAACAGTTCACATATGACAATGGCACAGAGGATGACAGTGATGGAGAAGCTGAAGCTGTCACCGAAACATTGGAACACAATAGCGAGGAAAAGGAGGAATCAGCCAAGAAGCCAAGGCCGACGTTCAAGACGATTCACCGTTTGCAGAACGAAATACCAACCCGTTGGAGTTCTTGCCTGCACATTATTATCGTTTATTTTGGAGCGCCCTTGATTCCAGGGAGCTGTACATTTCAGGCGGGTAAATAAATAACTGGTCAAACAATTACAAAGTTACAACAAGTGAATAACAACTGGTACAGAGGGAGAGAGGTCCCTGTCCGTGAGGGCTTACAATCGACAGGGAAGGGGTGAAGAGACAGAAGGTGAGGGGCAGACATGTTTGTGGGGCGGAGGAGTGCAACTCGGTTAATGTTGGTTATATGCAATCCTGAAGAGGTAGGTTTTCAGGTTACGTTTGAAGCCGGTGAGAGAGGGGGAGAGTCTGAGGTGTTGGGGTAGTGAGTTCCAAAGTGTGGGGGAAGCAGGAGAGAAGTCTTGGAGACGGTTATGTGAGGAGGTGATAAGAGGAGAGCAGAGGAGAAGGTCCTGTGAGGAGCGGAGGTTGCGTGAGGGGAGGTATTTAGAGATTAAGGCAGAGATATATGAAGGGGAGAGGTTATGTAGAGCCTTGTAGGTCAAAGTTGCTAGCTTGAACTGGATCCGCTGGGCAATAGGTAGCCAGTGAAGGGATCGGCAGAGGGGAGAGGCAGGGGAGTAGCGAGGAGAGAGGTGAATCAGACGGGCAGCAGAGTTAAGGATGGTTTGGAGGGGAGCGAGGGTGCTAGCTGGGAGGCCACAGAGGAGGATGTTGCAGTAGTCGAGGCGTGAGATGACAAGGGCATGGACCAGCATTTTTGTGCTTTCAGAGTTAAGAAATGAGCGGATTCGGGAAATACTTTTTAGGTGGAGGTGACAGGCAGAGGTGAGGGTTTGGATGTGCGGTTTGAAGGACAGATTGGAGTCAAAGATTATCCCAAGGCAGCGGACCTGTGGTGCTGGTGAGAGAGTGTAGCCATTGACGGTGGTAGAAAGATCGGGTGGAGAGTTGGAGTGGGACGGTGGGAAGATAATGAGTTCAGTTTTCTCCACGTTTAGTTTTAGGAGACGGGAGGAGAAGAAGGAGGAAATGGAGGACAGATAGTCAGGGATCCGGGAGAGAAGAGAGGTGACATCTGGGCCGGAGATGTAGAGTTGGGTATCATCAGCATATAGGTGGTATTGAAAGCCGTGTGATGCTATGAGCTGACCGAGGCCAAGAGTGTAGATAGAAAAGAGTAGTGGGCCCAGGACTGACCCTTGGGGGACACCGACAGAGAGAGGCCGGGGGGAGGAGGTGGAGCGAGAGTGAGAGGCACTGAATGTTCGATCAGTGAGGTACGAGGAGATCCAGGAAAGAGCCAAGTCCGTGATGCCGAGGGAGGAGAGGATGTGTAGCAGGAGGGAATGGTCGACAGTGTCAAAGGCAGAGGAAAGGTCTAGGAGGAGAAGCACAGAGTAGTGGCGTGAGGCTTTGGCAGTTGCACATGATCCAAAGCCTCCTTCACCTGCGCACCGAACTTACCAATGCACTGAAGCAAACTGGGCATTACAACTTGTGTCTGGGACAGTGTGAATGGGAAGTCCTGAAGGAACTTAACAGTTTTCTGCAATGCTTTGCTGGCATGACGGACCTTGTCAGCAAAACGCATCATTTTCATTGCATTTAATTCCATTTGTTCGAGCTAAAATCAGGGGACACTTTTTGCCCGGATAAAAAAGGACAGTGATGAGCTAAAGGCACTGAAGTTTTTGGGTTCAAAAAACTTAGAAAAGCGTTTTTTGCCTTTTAACTGATGCAGTTCCCTTGTCCACACTTTGATCCAGGGACAAAATTTCAATGGTTAACCATTGTTCGGAAAAAGCGAGGATTTAAATCTTCCAAGCAGTCAATGCCATCATGGTGAATAGAAAAACCCAGGGGCAGTCCCTGTGGTGAGATCATTTCAAAAATTTTTAAACCCCGTGCTATTGAGGTGATGTAAAGCAAAGTACAATTTTTTCTTTTCCGGAAAAAGGGTTAGTAAGAAGGGGAAGTTGTAAAGAAAAAAATTATGCCAAAATTTAAAATTTGGCGAAAAAAAAAAAATTTGAAAAAAAAAAAATTTAAAAAAAATCAATTTTTTTTAAAAGAAAAAAAAAAAAATTAAAAAAAATTAAAAAAAAAATTTTTTTTTTCCCGATATGAGCCAGGTAAAAATGATGCCCGTTCCGTTACACTTCTGGAAAAGAAAAATTTTTTAAAAGGTCTGGGGTTTGTGAAATTGGAAATATTTGCTCGCACCCGCTTCGTTGTTCAATTGAGAGTTTATTTTCGACTTGGGACTTCTGCAAAATGGAAAGCGTTCAAACAAGGGTCGCCCACCCAAAAGCAAACCCATTGTCTTTTATACATGAAAATTTTGACTTGTACTTTGATGTTGCTCATAGTTAAAATTTTTTCCCTTCCCAAAAAATTTAAAAAACTTCACAATTTTTTTTAATATATGTGCTCCCGGTATTTTAATATGAAACCATTGGATGGGGAAATCAAACTTTCGCCGTATTTTCTTTAAAAAATTTATTTAAAAGACAACTTTGTTTTGGTTTTTTCTGTATGGGGGGGAAAAGAAATTCCCCCTTGGATGGATAGTTTTCATTGGGTGAATAAAAAGCGGGAAAATTTAAAAGCGCAAAATGTTTTCAAAGGACAATAATAAAATCAACCTAGGGGATTGTACAGTGCTTCTATTGCGGCTGTAAAAAAGGGACGGTCCCAGCGAATATACGTATTGGGCACTTTCTTTCGGTTGTTATCCAAAGCGGGAAGCGGGCCCCCAAAAACGACCCGCCTTTTTTTTCCCGGGGGTAGGACGCCGGGATGAGGGGAAATGGAGATAACTACTAGAGACGGGGTTACTGCCGTTAGTTGAATTGGGGATCGCTTTATAGAGGGGCTTAAAAGAGTAAAGGACAGAAGCAATCCCCTTTTTTGGGTCTGATTTTTTATTTTTTGGCAAACATAATGCGTTTCGCTGACTTTTACACATCGCTTCCTCAGAGGGTTTTTTAGAAAACGCTCATAAAAAAATTAAAAAGCTGATTTGAGATTCTCGGGAAATTGTTCTTAAAATGTTTTTAAATTTTTTTAGACTCGTTATTTCATTTAAACCGTGAGGTTGAGTGTTTTAAAATTTATACACCCAGAAAGGGACTCAGGGTTTCCCCAGTTTTTTTTGCACGATGGGGGGGGACTAAAGGGGATTTTTGTTAAATGGGTTGTTTACTAAAGTTAGGCCCCTATCACTGTAAAATTCCGGGGGGTGCGCGGAATACTGAAAACCCATACGTTTATGTTTTTATATCAAAAAAGGGAGGGTTTTTTATATTTCTGCGAAAAAATTTTGTATTTGGTCTTCCCCACGTTTTTGGGAAACCCACATTGGAAGGTGATGAGTTTCTCGACGTTCGTGGGGCCCACATTTAAGGTGTTCTTTCTTTTTAAAATTTTTTCTCCGTGGAATTGGGAAGAGAAATGGCCCACTTTTTTGCATAATAGAACATCACTTTGCGAAATTGGTTACTTGCCAAAGATCAGATTTTTTAAAAATGGGGGTATTCTTGTAATTGTGGGAAATTCTTTTTTTGTTGTCTCAAACGGGGGGGTCCCCAGGATATTTTTAAATTTTTTTGTTTTTTCTTTAGAAAAATTTTGGGGGGTCTGTTTTGGGATGGCCCCCCTTTTTATTTTGGGATTTCCCCTTAGCAAGGGGGCTCCAGTGCTTTTTTTTATATTTTTGCATTTCCCCTGTTTTGGGGGTTTTGTGCGTGGTGTAAAAACAGGGGTTGAAATCGCTTTTGTTTTTTTACTTTTAAAAACCAGATGTTGCCCCTGGGTAAGGGGTAATTGCCCCTTTTGTAGATTGGCTGGGTAACCTTTTTGTAAAAATTTATTTGTGAGTGTCCCCTGCTTTTTGTAGTGAAAAACTTTGGTATCAGTAAATTTTTTCGATGCGGGGTATTGCCCCGAAAGGGGTTTTTCCCTTACCCACTTCCCTTTGATGGTTTGTTTTAAAACAAAATTTAACTATTAGGTCTTTTGCTGAAAAGAAGTTTTAGACATTTTTTGGGGTTTTTTCTCATAAAACAAATGTAAATGGGAGGGGGTTTAAATTAAATGGGGGTTTGGGTAGCTGAAAATTGTAAAACCCAGGGGGTTTACTATTAAGAAGACGAAAAAAATTGTTAAAGGGTTTATTTAGACCCTTTCCCCAGTAAACAAAAAAATCATCAATATTTTCTTTTATAGTACCTAATGTGTTTCACATAGGGGACTTTGTTGAGGGGAATTTGGTTAAAAGGCCCCAAAAAGGGAGGTTAGAAAAAGAGGGTGAACCCTTTGCCCCCCCCCCCTTTGGAAAAGGGAATAGTGTGGTGTTTAATGTGTGTTTTCATTATTTAAAAATTAATTTTTTTTTAAAAATGAGTTCGTCCTTAAATTTTAAAAACCCTTTTTAAAAATGGAAGAAAAAAGGGGCCCTCAGTATCTAAAAATTTTTTTAGGGGTATTAATGCCAAGGAATGTTAAATTAGAATGGGAGAGCCGTAAACATCGAGACGGGAAAAAATTATATTGTTCTTTCCCATTTTTTGTCCGACCAAATCCCTGACCCACGTATCTGAATTTTTTAAGGGAAAAACTCGGCAATTTTTTAAAATAAGGGCCCTGTTTTGGGGTGTCCAAAAAATGAAAGGGGTTTTGAAAATGTTGACCCTATACCTGAGTTATGGGGTCAAACCGGGGGGATTTTCTGTGTTTTTGTGCCCCTTTCCCGGTAAAGGGAAAAAGGGAAAGGGTGTAGGGGTTTCTTTTTTTGTTAAAAAAAATTTTCCTTTTGGGGAAATAGTGCCCTGATAAAAAGTTTTGTTTTTTTAATTGGGCTTATTTATTTTTTTAAATCATCATTTTTACTATGGGTTCACTTTTTTATAGTATATCTCTTTATCTAAGATGCTTGTGTTTCCCTTTAAATTATTTTTCTTGGTTTTTTTTAAATTAGTCCCGCGCCCCCCCTTGTCGGCGTTTCTTTTTAAAAAATTTTCCCTGATTTTTTTTTTGGGTGATGTGGGGCCCTTGTTCTTTTTGGGTTTAAAAATTGGGTTTTTTTTTGGGAAAGGGTTTTTTTTTGAAATTTTTCCCTTTAAAGATCGTTTATAACTAGATTTTTTAAAAAACGGGAAAATATAGTTGCCTTGTGAGAAAATAGGGTAAAAGGTGGTTTTTTTTTTTTACGGGGGGGCCTTTTCCCGCCTAGAGTTAGGGGTTTTTGGGAGGGGCTCTAGATTTTTACATTTTTTTTAAAAAAAAATTTTCTTTAAGGTTAATTTTTGGCAAATTTTTGGGGCATCCTGAAAAACAAAAAAGTCGGGGCCCCTTCGTTATCAGGGCTAAAAAACCCAGGGTTTTTTTCGCTATCTGTATGACATAGGAAAAAAAAACCCTTTCCCCCTTTTAGGGGGGTTTTTTGGAACCAAAAATTTTTTTATTTTTTGGGCCCCCTGCAGGAAAAATGGAGACATTAAATTTTTTTTTGGGATTTTTATTTCTTTTTGCAAAATAAAAAATTTTCCCTCTATTTTATTAGTTTTTTGGTTTGCTTTGCCTTAAAAATGTTTTGGATGGTTTAAAAAAGTTTTTTGGGGTCCCTTTAAAAAGGCTTCTAACAATAGTTTGGGAGGGAAATTTTGGGGCCCCTTTTTCGGGCAGAAATGGTGTAATTGAGCCCTAATTTTGGGGGTTTGTCCCTGTCGCTCCCTTTCTTTTTTAAACTTTGCCCCTAAATTTTCGGGGGATTTAGATAGGGTTTGTGATGGCCCCTCCAAAATATTGACTTTGTTATCATTTAAAACCATTTGTAACAGTTTGGAAAATTTTGCTTCCCCCTTTTTCCCCATGATTCCAAACTATTTTGTAAAGTGCACTAGTCCCTTTCCCGGAGCCCAAAAAACCCCCCCAACATGAAACTGCCCCCCAAAAGTGTTTCAGGTTGGGGTTAGTTCTTAGGCTTCCAAGCTTCTTTCCATTTTTCCTCTAAAAAATAACGATGGTATTATGGCCAAAAAAGGTCAAATTTTTAAATTTCCGGGCAGCCTAAGGGCATGTCTCCAAAAATGTAGGGCTTTGTTTCCCGTGCATTAGCAAACATGGAAAACTGGTTTTCTATGTTTTTTTTGGGGTTTAAAGGCTTTTCCCGGCAGAGGTCTTTCAGCCATGTTTCTTTTAGGGCTATTTCCTGGGATAATGACCCCAATTTTTTGCAGTTTCTGCCGCTTTTTCACAAAAGGTTTTTTTGTTTTTTTCTTGGGTCGGTTGGGCCCAAAACCGTTCTCTCTGAAAAATTGGGGTTTTTTTTTTAAAAAAGGGCTGAAATTCCCATCTTGTTTGTAATTGTGTATAATTGTTTTTACGGGGTGAACGAGAAAATTCAGGTAGAAATTTTCCCCAAGGTTTATCCGACTTTTGTAAGGGCCCCAACTCTCTTCCTTTATTTTTTTGAAAGATTTATTTAGGGCCCTTTCCCCAAATTTTGATACCCCAAAGGGCATGGGGTTTTTTTGGGGGGTGTTATAAAAAAACTTTCCCAGTTTTGTCTCTAATTTTAAAAAAGATGATGCCATTAAACCAGGAAAACTTCCAAAGAAATGACATCTCTTTTGGGCTGTTTTTCCCAAATTGATAAAAAAAAATATTGTTCTTTTTATATAGTGTATGTAAATTTATGGTTTCAATTTTTACTTTTTAATTTTTAACCACTTTTCCCAGTTAAGTTTACTCTAAATGCATAAATGGTTTCAATTGCAAAACACAAAAATTAAAATAGGTTTTTTTTAAAGGATGAATGCGTTTTTGAAGTTTACTAACAGTCGGGTTTAAACCAGTTGCTTTAAGGCCCCAAGAAAGTCAGTTGTTAAGAGTTTGAAAATTTTGACTTCGGGGACTTAGGTTTGGTCGTTTTTTAAACCGGGGTTTTTTAAGCCCCCAAGTCGATTGATAAGAGCTTACAATCGAAATCCCGGGGCTAGCCAGCAGGGACACTATCAAAAAAAAAAAATTCCAAAAAAACATAGGAATATTTTTAAAAAAACATTTCTGATTTTAGGGAAAACATAAAATTTTGGGGTTTTAGTTCACCCCTTTTGATCAAAAAAATGCTTAAGCCCCCCTCCGATTTTTGTTTAAGGGGGAACCCCAAAGCCAGGTGGGGGCCCTTTTACTAAACGTTACCTTTATTGGAGCCTGTTCAGAAAAACCATCTTCAGGGGTGAAAGAACCAGTAAAAAGAGCAACCCCTGCACTGAAATTTTAAAAACCCCGTAAGGTGGGCAGAGGGGCAAAAAAAACCAAACCAGCCCGGGAGTTATTTACATAACATTTTCCCAAAAGCCCGGGAGCCCCACTGGAAAGTGTACTAAGGATTTTATGAAAATTTGTGGTTCTTAGTTCACCCCTTTTGATCAAAACCCGCTTAAACCCAACCCCCTTTATGGGAATTTTTGGACTCAGGGGTCCACTTTTGAAAGTTTCATTCCAATGTAACCGTGCTAATTTGGGGTTTCCAAGAGCCCGGGGCAGAGAGTGGTTCCCCCAAATTTTTTTGATAAACAACGAGGGTGTTGTACGAGTGACCAAAAGGGGAGGAATTAGGTCATCGGGGCCCCACCGCGCCGTGTGTTTGACCTTGTCAAATCTCACGTGTTGGGTGGTCATTAGGGGGTGATAAAAAAGGAAGGGTGCAACAAAAAGGTTTTTTCCCGGGCAGGCTGTTTTAGGAAAAATCAGGGGATTTTTTGGGGAGTCCTGTCCTTGTTTTGCCAGGTTTTTCCTCTTCGGGGCGCACATTTTTTGTTAAACCCCTTTGGGCCCTTTCCCCTAATTAAGGTTCTGTTTTTAAAAGGAAATTTCAATGGACCTGGGGGGCCTTTTGGGGAAGTCCCGCGAGAGGCCACCCAATACTTTTTGGTTTATCGTTGACTATTTGGGCCAGATACCCAGAAGGCCGTTTCCCTTAGAAACAATGTCGAAATTTCCCTTGCCAGGGAAATTGTTCTTTAATTTTTTTCTGGTGGGTCTATCAAAAAAAATAAACCCCTGACGTGCAAGGGACACCATTTATGTACAAAGTGATGAAGGATCTGTGCAAGATCCTGAAAGTTAAACAATTGCGCAGGTCAGTATATCACCCCCAAACAGACGGGTTGGTGGAGAGGTTTAACAAAACCTTAAAAGCTATGTTTAGAAAGGTGTTAGAGAGGGACGGTCGAGATTGGGACTGCTTGTTGCCTTACCTTTTGTTTTCTATCAGAGAAGTTTCCCAAGCCTCCACCGGGTTCTTTCCCTTTGAACTATTGTATGGTCGGCACCCCAGGGGCTTGCTGGATATCGCAAAGGAGACCTGGGAGAGTGAAATCACTCCCTATAAAAATATGATAGAACATGTTGCCCAGATGCAGGAAAGAATGTTCAATGTGATGCCCATAGTAAAGGAGCATCTCCTGCAGGCCCAGGAAGCGCAATCCCGGGTTACAATCGGTCTGCCAGACTTAGGGAGTTCAAACCGGGGGATTGGGTGCTTGTCCTAGTGCCAACAGTGGAAAGCAAATTCCTGGCCAGGTGGTTGGGCCTGTATGAGGTGGTTTAAAAAGTGGGTAATGTTAACTACAGAATGCAACAACCCGGTAAGAGAAAGCCCCTGCAGATATACCATGTGTATCTGCTAAAACTTTGGAAGGCCTCCCACAACCCCCTGTCTAGGGACCCAACCAGAGGCCAGTGTTGAAGGGGTTAAAATTGCCGAGACCCTGTCCCCGTCCCAGAAGCAGCAGTGCAAGGAAATGCTGCAATGTAATAAGGACCTGTTTTACGAGTTGCCCGCTCTTGCAAACGGTATCGAGCATGAGATCCTTACCAAGCCACATGTTTGGGTAAATGTAAAGCCCTACAGAAACCCTGAATCACGTTGAGAAATAGGGGCCTAGGAGGTAAAAAGGATGATCACTTGTGGGTGATAGAGGAATCCAAGAGTGGGTGGTCAAGACGATAGTGCTAGTTCCAAAACCGAATGGGGAATGGAGGTTTTGCAACGACTACCACAGCTCAACAAAGTTTCCAAGTTCGATGCCTACCCCATGTCTCGGGTGGATGAACTAATTGAGAGTTAGGACCGGCCAGGTACATCACCACCTTGGACCTCACGAAGGGGTACTGGCAAATCCCCTTATCCAAGGAAGCCAGGGAGAAGAAGGCCTTCTCCATACCTGAAATGTCGTACCAGTATGTCGGCATGCCTTTTGGGTTGCAGGGAGCACCTGCCACTTTCCAAAGGGCCATGGAGCGTATTTTACGTCCCCACAGGAGCTATGCAGTGGCCTATCTAGATGACATAGTCATCTATAGCCGAGGACTGGGAGAGTCTTCTGCTAAAGGGCCAAGTAGTCCTGGATGATTAAAGGAGGGGGTGGGTTTACGGTAAAACCCAGCAAGTGTGCATGGGATGGAGGAAGCCAGGTACCTAGGTTATATAGTAGGAAGGGGCGGGATCAAGCCACAAATAAACAAGGTAGAGGCCATACAGAACTGGCCATGTCCTCTTACCAAAAAGCAGGTCAGGACATTCTAGGGATCGTTGGCTATATAGCAGATTCGTCCCAAACTTTGCAGAAATTGCAGTGCCCTGACTGCCCTTTAAACAAAAAGGGACAATATCGGCCATGGTGAAGTGGCCCCCGGGAAAAATGAGCAGGCTTTTCAAGAGCTGAAGTTGGGCCCTGTGAAAGGGCAGCCTGTGCTAGGCCCCTGATTTTTTAAAAGGATTTAATCTTTTCAGACGATCTTCAGATGTGGGGCGGGGGGGCGGTCATGTCAAAGGGAATCAAGAGGGGGGAAACACCCATTTAGTCTCCCGGGCAGCCAAAAAATTGTCCCCTTTTGAGAAGAATTTTTTCCCAAAAAATAGAAAAGGAGTTTTCTAGCGATCAAGTGGGTTTTAGACTCCCTGCGATATTTACCTGTTAGGGGGGGAAGTTAAGTTGTTTTGGGGCCCACGCCCCCCTTGAAAGGATAAAGGAGAAAAAGGGGGGAACAATGTTTGGGGTTTCCTTTGGTCGTTTTACCCGGGCAGGTTTTCGGGGTTTCTCGGTGAACTCGGGCCCCAGGCAAAATGCAGGGAAAAAGGCAGAGGGCCCTTTCGAGGGTAAAATTGAATGGGGGGCAGAAGGTGCCCAAAACCCCCTCGGTTTTGGGGAAGGGAGGGTATGTAGAAGGGCCCCGAGGTTTCCGCCCTTAGAAGGGGGATTTATCCCCCAAAGTGGTTGGCCTCGGTAAAAAAAAAAAAACCAATAGTTTTGTTTCCCAGCAAAAAAGTATTGCTGCAGAGCAAGTTTTTTTTAGTTGTCTGGGTCGGGATTTTTTTTGGAAGGCCCCAAAAGCCTGGGGGGATGGTTTGTTCCCAAAATTCCCGCCCGGGTCTTACCTTTCCAAATAAAAGGGGGGTTTGTGCAGGGAAGGGCTGGAGGGTAGGGTTCTGGCCCCGAAATAAAAAAGTGTGTGTGCCAACTTTTTTTTTTTGGTGATTTTGGTTTATGATTAAATTTAGATCATGTAATTGTTTAAAAGGGATGAAACCCAAAGGCAAAAACTTTTTAATATTTTTTGTGCCCAAGAGCCATGCCCGAGTTTGATGGGTGGCTTGTAGCATTTGCAGAACATATGAAACCTTCCAGAAGTCACCACATTTTGGAAACAACTCCCTCCCCCCAGGTAATTCATCTGGGAAATATTGAGAATTTTGGATCCACATGTTTTTTACAGGTGAAAATGGGAAAAAAAGCAGTTCCGCTATATTTTACCAAAGGGGGAGGGCGGGGGGGATTTTTACAGTGTTTGCCATGGGGGTTTTAAAGGGCAAAGGGTAAAATTTCTATGTGGGGGCTGTACAAATTTCAAAAGATATCAATTATATATTGTATGCTTTGCTACTTTTACACAATACAAATGTATAAAAAATTTTGTTTTTATGTTGTCATAGTCTGAAAGCCAAATCTTCTTTTCATTTTTCTGTATACAGTATGTATTTAAGGCATTTTTTTTTCTGGATGAGAATTCTTTTTTCATTGGAAACAATTTGGTGTTAATATGAAAGTTTATAAATAACAATTTTGAAATGCATGATAAACAAAATACAGCAATCAATTTTTATTTTTTACAGCAAACTTGTGGTATAAATGACATGGTTACTTTACTCAGCAGGTCGATACGATTAAAGCAATACTTAATTTATATATGTGTTATGTTTTACTGCTTTTACACAAAACACTTTTATCTGAAAAAGAAAACGTAGTCTGACAGCCATAATTTTTTTTTTTTTTTCTGTGTAGAGAACTGTGTAAAGGCTTATTTTTTTTTGCAGAATTTGTTGAAATTTTCATTTGTGCCATTTTGAGAGGACACATGACTTTTTTCTTAATTTTTATGGGTGTTTGGAATAGAAAAAAGCAGTGTATATGTTTTAATTTTCTGTTTTTGTGTGTGTGTTTTACTTTTTCGTGTGTATATTTTATTTATTTTTTGTTGTCGTGGGGAAAACGGGATTCAAATGTTTTAAAATTTTTTAAAATTTTAAATTTTTTTTTTCCCTTTTCTTTTAGCCCCAAAATATTTGACTAAGGCTTTTTAAAAAACACGTATAATACTTTTAGTATATCGCTGGGGGTGATTTTATGTACCAAGAAACCCGGGCCTTTTAAAATGAAATAGACTTTGCATATAGCAGAGGCCCTTTTTTTGGGGCCCCCCACTAGCATGGCCCCCATGGGCCCCACTGGTTGCACTTTGCAGGGTCCCCCTTTGGAGTGACAGAGGGAGCCCTGGATGCACCTAGATGCTGCAGACACTACAGACCAGGGCCCAAAAGGAGGGGCTGACTACATGAATAGGTTATAATAGTTGCTTTTGGGGGCCGGGACCCAGGGTTTTGTTTTAAAAAAAAAAAAAAGGCTACATGAGTTGCTTTTGAGGCTTTTGGGGGAAAAAGGGCAGACCACATGAATAGATTATAGGGTTTTGGCATATTGGGTCGGGGGGCCACAGGATGGGGCCCCAAAATTATTATTCATTTAACTTTCCCTTTCTTTAAAGTGAAGGATACATAAAAAATCTCCGAAAGCTCCTCAGGTTTCTCATAACAAGCTAAAGCTTCAGGCTAGTCTTTTATGCTTCAGTTGGAAGTTTGGGATTTATTTGGCCAAGGAAATGCTTGTTTTTTGCCAACTAAGATAACCAAAGGGAAAAATTTCCAAAAGAAAAAATTTTTTTGTTTCCCCCCTTTTCTTATTGTTGGGTTTTTCCTTTAAAAAAAAAGCTGAAAAAAATTAATAATACCCATTTTTAATTTTATGCTTTTTCTAAATTATTTTTTACATTAAAAATTTTTTTTTAAAGTTTTTTTAATTTTTTCCCTTCAAACCAAATGTGTTCTGCTTAGATTTCTTGGTATAAATTATTTGCTGTAAATAACTGATTAAAATTGGGGGCCCAAAAAACTATTAAAACTTCCTATATTTTTTTCCATGTTTAAGTAAAAAAATTAATAAACGTATTAATCATTTGGGTTTGGGGGATTCATACCGTCAATAAATCATGTGCAGTCTAAACACATCCTACTCTCTATGCCTCATTACAGATTATTATAAAGCATACGGGGAAACAAAGTATTAATTTTTGTAAATAAAGAAAAGGGGATAGTTCTAAAGGGACTATAATAAAAAAAACCTCTTTTAACATTAAATTTAAACCAAAAAAATCACTTTGGCCTCAAAAACCTCTCAACATTTTAAATTTTTTTTGATACCCCCTTTTTCCCAAAAGGATGACCTCGTCAACCATTTTACTTACCAAGTAAAATCTCCATGGTAATCAAAAATGCCCCTTAAATTCTACTCAAAAAATCCTGGGGCATCCTAGTACTACCCATGTGACAGCTAAAGGCGGAAGGGGGAAGCAATGCGGTACAGATAAAACATAGCGGGTTTTGGGCGTAGGCAGGTGCGCCCCCAGGCAAGTAATGGACGGTCTGTGGCAGGGACCGAGGTGTGAACCATGACATCATGGTGTCAGTGCAGTTTCTAGATGTTCTGGTGTTGGGGCACAAAGGGGTTTAATTACATAAGGTTGTGAAGAGTTTTACAATAAAAGTGAACCTTGCTAGATTACTAGTGACACTGTCACTTCTGTTCCAGTTGAAAGTTGATGACACTAGCTAAGCCTAGAATGAATCCTCCAAAACTACCCTACTCTTCTAATACAGTAAGTTCAAAAAACCGGGGGCATTTAAGCGAAAATCGGGAGTGGTCCCTGATTTCCCAGGTACAGTGTCCCCCCAGTGTCAATTGGAAAGTGGGCGAATTCACACTTGGGGCAGGACTGCTTTCCCCAAATTTTTCTTGGGGTACCATGTTGATGCTACCCCTTTTTCCCATTGACACCATCCACTCCTCTGCTGGGGTTGCCTTACCTGTTTAACAAGTATGCAGATGTCTCCTGCGAGAAACAGGCTGAAACCCTTCCACTGCATTATGCTTATAACTGTCCTATTGACCTCCTGCCTGGGACTAGGCAGGGTCTACCCTTTGTCCATGCCTAAGACACAAGCTATGGTGGCCTATAAAAAAGTAAATCATCAGAAAGGCTTTATCCGCAAGTCCTCCTCTCCACCCTTTCCGGATCTTCTTTTTTAAAAAAAGGAAAGGTTTTTTTCACATGCTTTTTTTTTGGGGTTTCAAAAAGATTCTGTTAAAACCATGTCCATTCCCCCGAAAACCCAACTCTTGACATCTGTGCTGAGCCAGAGTTTTCACGAAACTCGACTTGTAGGGTGCCTACAATTTGATTCAAATTTGTGAAGGTGACAAATAGAAGACTGCCTTCAATACCCGTTATGGGTATTTTGAATACTCGGTTATGGTCACAGTTCATGCCGCGGTACCTGTTGTGGACCACGGACATGACTATGTCCCTTCTGTGTTCCTGTGTTTGTCCCAGTCCCTGCCATGTTCCTTGTTTTTTCTGTAGGTACCTGCTTCCTGTTCTTGTCTATGTCTGCACATGCTCCCTAGGAAGTGCGCACGCTCACTGTCTGGATTTAAGGGAACAGTGTCCCAATTACCTGTCCCAATAGACCTAAGACCTCTTGCATTACAAGGAACTTCTGCCTCTTTCTCCTTGTCCAGATAATGATTGTCTATCTGAGCTCCTGACCACAGCTTCCTGCTGTTTACCTTTTGTCATGTCTGTCTGTCCTGTGTACGTTTTACCCTGCTGTTCCTGCAATCTTGCCTGTCAGCTTGACACCTGTTTAGCATCATGCCATCCTGATTCCTGCTTCTGCTATATTCTGCCATTGTACCTCCTTGATACCTGCCTGTAACTGTACCCTGTCACCTGCACTTTGGCTGCAACTGTGAAAGTTAGCCCCATCAAATAGAACGACTGGGGTTCCTACTGCAAAGTCCCGCCCTTCTTTAAAGCCAGGGATCGGTGAAGAACCAGGGCCACTTGATTTCATTTATTCCTTGCCATGGTCCTCTATATCACCATCTCCGCTCGTGGTGGTCCAGAGGATTCACACCAAGCACCTGGCATCCACGATGCAGTGGTTCGTGACAGTGATGCCCTTCAGCCTCTGCAATGTTCCAGCTGTCTTCCAGGAATTGGTTACTGACGAGGGAGGAGCGATATTATCCGCAAAAGTTAAAAATCAGCATGCTATTTAGGCTTATTGGAAATTTTCGAACACGCAATACTTTAGGTGATAATTAGAGATGGGCGAATTTATCAAAAATTCGGTTCGCCGACTTTGCCGAATTTTCAGACAAAATTCGTTTCGGTCCGAATTACTTCGGGATGAATCACTGTAAAATAAAACTAAGTTTCATGTGCAGAGAGCCTGTAGGGTGCTGCTAGAACATTGTGCCATGTTAAATAGCAGAGGGGCCTTGGTTTGGGCTTCATACATGCTGTGTTTTAGTATGCACGGCATATGACTGCAGCCACTCTTAGAATGCCTCACTATAAAATTCCCTGGGCACTTACGGGGCAAAAACGCTGACCAAAAAAATGCAGCAGGAATGCAAGCCTGATAAAGTCGATGGAAGCGCACAGCTGGAAAAAAAAAAGCTGAGGGCTACGATCCTACCATAGCGTCAAAGAACAGTAGTATGGTGACTGGAGCCGCCACAGATCGAGCCAGTAAGGGACGTCACAGCAAGAGTCACTCTGCGGGGCACGCTGTATCGGTGTCATCTACCGGTCATTTCCCACAGCCAAGAGAACTCACTATGTGCTGTGGACTCTGCGCACTTAGAGCTGAGGACCAACTATTTGTGGGACAGTGGGCAGCAAAGGGTGGGGCAAGACATCGCTGCTTCTTGAAGAGAAGCGGGCAAACTAGTGATGAGGAGAAGTTTGCAATGGGGGGTTATGTTGCGAGCGGTCATGGCTTTGTACAGCAAAAAGCGTTGAGGAGGGATGGCGGGTGAAGGCAACACATTTAATCGATGCAGCCGATCGCACTTGGGAGCGGGTGAAGCCAAAAAAAGCAAGGCTGGGACAGTAATTTGGTGCCCTAGTTAAATCAAGGCATAAAAGTGCCCCCCTAATGAAATATTAGCCCACTCCATGCCTCCTTGTGTCCCCTTATTCTCCATGGGATGAAGTGGCGCTACACGGTCGCCTACTTCAAACTACCCATTGTCCGGACCCTGGATGCATTCCATGTTTTCTCTACATTAAGTTTTAGGAGATGGGAGGAGAAGAAGGGAGGATTTGGACGACAGACATATGGTGATCTTGACGTAGATGGTTATGGTCTGGGCTGAGATGTAAAGTTGGGTGTCATCGCCAATACTCGTGCTGGGTATTATAACAAAACAAAACAATTGAAAGACATGTCGTGCTATGCAGCTGACTCAGACAACAGTGTTACACAGGGTTTCATCTTTATCTATTGGGAGAAGAGAGGCGGCAGCTTGGTGTCAGGCAGTCGGCGCAGTCCTTTAAGTCTAGAGTGGCCAGATGTCAGCAAGGGTGGCTCAGGCTAGTGCAGGTTGGGAGCCAAACCGGCAACGATTTGAGGGATTTAGCAGGTCCCAGAATTTAGAGGCTAGGGGTCACTGGGCGGTGGTAATCAGTCAGTCAGAGACATCGCTTTTGGTGGTAAAATTCACCTACTCAGGTGGTGTGGAAAGTTTTTTGCTTAAGACACCAGAGGAGGCGATCATGGCTATATGTCGAATCTGTGGCAGAACGTAAAGCGTGTACCAGGACCTTAAGTTGGACCACGGCCCTGTCTCAACATCATGCTGTGTCACATACGTGAAATTGATGACAGGAATAAATATATTAAATGGGGAAATTATTGAACAGAGGGGAAATTGATGAACAGGAATAAATATCATAACAGGGGAAATTTAGATAAAGGGGGAGATTGATGAACAGTGAAAGGCCATTAACGATTTTTGATGATATCTCCAATTGGACAGGGTATTCCATGGGGAGAAGTAGTCACACACGGAAGGATTGCTCCAGGTCATGCAAGTTGTCATCGATTTGAGGCCTTATATCTCCGCGACAACTGAAAATTAGAAACAATTGTGTCAGACGATGGAAATGAACATGGTTCCGCGCTGGTTGGAGGAGGCGTGAGCCGTGTCCTACATGGATACATGTTAGATACTGAGTTGTTCAAGTCTTTACCCCATCATGCAAGACATTCTAAAATGGCCAGAAACTTTGCATGACTTCAGCCATTTTACACCGCAAAGCAACACCCTCCTTAAGATGCAGTGGCAGACCACTCCCCCTAACATAGGGCTGATATGTGGACAGTTCCAAACATTGGAATTCCAGCTCCATTATGTGGATACGGACTCTATGAAAAGAGAGATAGTCTAATTAATGGTTTATTTGATGATCAAAGTGAACAGGAGTACACCCCTGTGTATTTTAATGTCGACCAGTGCCAGCTTACCAGCGAAAAAAAAACACCCTAAACCCCCATTTTTGCCCCGGTTTTTTTTTTTTGGGGGGCTTTTAAATAAGGCCCCCTTTTTTTCAATATCTTTGAGGCGTGGGAGGGAGGGGTGCGTGGCGGGGAGGGCAAAAAATTAAACCAACCCCCCAATCATGGGGTGGGGGTATAATTTTTGTTTTTTTTTTTTTTTACAGTCACGGGCCAGGGTATGGGTGTTGTGGGGGTTTGGGCGGGGTGGGAAACACTAAACGGGATTGAATAACGTTTCATTTCCACTGCTTCATGTCATCCGACAGTGGTAGTGGATCCACTGAACCACACCGCAAGCGATGGCAATAGCCAGCGCCGGGAGCTGGGTCTAAGTAGGGTCCCAGTTTTCACCAGAGCCACCACAAAAGCGGGTGATTGCTGCGGCGGGAGGTCTACCAGGTCGCTTCCCTAAGGACTTGTTGCGGTAGGCAGCCAAGGATGTACGAGAGGTACAAAATGTAAGGCAATCGGAGTCGGGGACAAATCTAAGCTCAGGAAAGCGGCAAGGATCGCGTCAAGGGCCGGAGACAAGAGTTACAGAACACCCGGATATGTAGACGAGGCTTGAGGAAACTCTTTTTCTATAGGCTCTCAAAAATATTATTAGTATTCATATTTAAATTTTATAGTCTTGGAGGCGGTAGTGTGAGAGTATTTTCCATTACAACTGTCAGCTAAAGGATTTCCAAGCTTCAAAAATCTCGATTACTGGATATAGTTTAGCTCAACTTTTCCTTTATACCCGTGTTATATGTTATGAACAAATGATGTTTATCAACTTGCTTTCTTGACCACTTATAAATCTGTGTGGTTGTTATTTTCGGTTCCACACGGTACCCAGGGGAGGGGCCTCCGGAGGACTTGTGGCTTTTACTTTCTGTAAGTTGGAATACTGATTCACATTCTTCATACTGGAAGATGTTCATACAAAGCCCAGTTTTGCAACATTTGCTTTTTGCTTCTTTTTGTTCTGTCCCATTCCAGTTTTGTACTGAATTTAATCTAACAAATGGCACAGAATGCAAATAAGCACACTAAAAACATTCGCTGTAGTTAATTGGTCTCCTTCAGTTCAAGTTCCATACGGGGAACATTTGAACAAAACAGGTGTAACGCAAGAATATGGATTCAATCCACCACGTTCTATATTCAACCGTGTGTTGATCGTCACTGTTGTTCCTCTTTCATCTGGTCCTTGGTAGCAGAGGTGATCCTCGCCAAAAAATCCATGTCATCTCACATCAATACATGCAGAAGCAGGGGATGTCTGCCTATCCCTCTTCATTTGCATGTAGCTGCTGACTGTCCTCAATTTGTTCGTCTTCGCTGTATAGTGGCGATGAGCCCAGACACTTGCTAGTCTTGGCTGAGGGACTGAATGAGGACAGGGCAGGTTGAGGACCGCAATGAGGGGCGCCTGACATGTTCCAGGAGCCATGGCAACTAAGAGGTTGTATCTCACGACCACGACTGCTTGGCTAGAGTTGTCAGATGTCAAACTGGGATGAAGTTGATGACTACTCAACCAATCAAGGAACCCTTGGGTTGACTGATCTCAACACAGGCCGCTACATGACCACGGCAGTTCTGGCACACTGTGGCACCCTATCTGCGCACTTCCTTTACTGTGCTGCGACCTGTGCTTGTCCCAGGGATATTTGTGCCTCTGCCACTCGCATGTTGAAGAGCCTTGCCACCTCTCACTGTCTGACATCCTGTTTGTTCTAAAAATTTAGACTCTGTTTAATGGAAGATATCTGTATATGATAATTACAACACCCTGTATTGATTCCGAAATGAACCCAATAACAAGCTTGGGTAACCCTGGACATAAATTGCGCACCAAATGGCCAGGAAAAATGTCCTTGATGTGCGTATAAAAAACTTCTGTATTTTACTGAATTAATATAAGCACTGAATTTACGAATATAAAAGCTTAAATTAAGCTTCGGATATGATTATGCTACATTCAAAATTTCTTCTTTGGCGTTGAAAAAATTGTTTCTTGTAGTGACCAACAACAGCAGAAAAAAACCCTTAAAATACCCTTGCGGCATCTAAATTGCGCAAAACGAAATGTGCTGCAAAAGATTACACAGCTTTGTAGCGTGTTAAACAACGTGTATGTTTACTGACCACAATAGCAGAACAAATACTTAATTACCTTCGGATATGATGTATGCTAAGGCAAAATTTCTTCTTTGCCGATTGAAAAACCACGGTTTCTTTATGACTACTCCAACAGAGAAAAACTATTAATTAACCTTGGATCTACATTGAGTATAGAAAATGAGCCTGCCAAAAATTACCAGTATGTAGCGTGTTAAAACGACGTGTATTTTCACTGACCAACAACAGCAGAAAAATGTTAATTAGAACCCTTGGATTAAATTGCGCAAAAGAAATGACCTGCCAAAAATTACAGCTATGTAGCAGTGTTAAAACGACGTGTATTTTTACTGACCACAATAGCAGAAAAAAACTTTAAATTTAGCCTTCGGATATGATTTATGTACAGGAAAAATTTCTTTTGGGTATAAAAAAAACCCCTTTCTTTTACTGGACTACAATAGCACAAAGACGTTTAGTAGACCTTGGATATAAATTGCGCAAAATAGAATTAAGCAGCAAAAATTAACTGTATTGGATTGTAAAAACGCTGTTTCTTTAACATGAATACAACAGCAACCACAGCGCTTAGATAACATTCTGGGATATTCATGTGCTCCTGAACTGAGCAGATAGCATTTAAAATGTATATGCAGTGATTGGAGCACATGGGTCTTCAATTGCAATACCCACAAAATCAAAAATTAGGAAATTGTAAGAGAAGCAGTCGTGAGAAAAAAGCTGTGACACCCCTCCCCCAAAATTGATGTATAAAGGGTCTTTCTTTTGTGTGAGATCTTCTAATTTACTGGAGACTGAGCAGCTACAACACACGGCACAGAGAGAGGTGTGACTGCACGAGGTTAGACATCAGACTTATATAGGTGCGGTGATGTCACAGAAACCGCCGGTCTCTGATGGCGTTCATCTTCTGCACATGTAATTTAGGCTATCCTTCTTCACTCCCAGATAACTTTGCCCCAGGTATCGCCATGTGTTCAACAGCATTTGTCAATTAAAAATCACGCTTCGTTCCCGACGATTCACCCCAAACTTCGAATACGGTCAGAATTGTAGTTTTCTTGAAATTCTAGACAAATTCCCCTTCGTTAGAATCGTTTGCCCCATCTCTAGTTGACAATCTTTACCACGGGGATAAACCTATTACTAACGCACGACATTTTCAGCCGTTTTGTCATTTTGGCGGCCAGCCAATCAGGATAGAGGGGGGGGAGGAGGATGTACAACGTCACCATTTTGCGGTGTATGGATCTCATTGGCTGAAAAAATCATGTGACCTCATTTTATCTATGCAACTGCATTTCCTGTTTGAGCTCATTATCTGTCTATGCCACTTCACAGCAGGACGTGTTGGCTGCGTTTTAACCAATAGCTGTTCTTCAACAGCTTGAGAGATTGTCTCTTCTATTACAAGCAAATGATCCATACCTACAGTTTTAGATATTAGAGTTAGATTAGAGAATTTCAGTTCTATTTAGTTAGAGAATTTTTAGGATATCACTCGGTGTGTGTAGCTGTGGGGATGTGGGCGGGGGGGGGGGGAAGGGGAAAGGGGCAGCAGGAAGAGGCTTTGAAGAGAAGGGAGATATTTTGCAGACTCAGTGTGTTCTGTGATTTGAATTGAAAAAAGATTGTTTTTTACCATTTTTTTGGCCAGCTGACTCTGATGGAGAGGTACGAAATTGTCCCTGTTTTTTCAGTTCTTTTCGCAGTACTGTGTGTACGTGTGTCCAAAAAGGCATGACTGTAGCACCAGTAACTTTTAAATAGTTTTATTGAAGTATGTGTGTCTCTTTGCCGCAAAGAGCTCAGTTGTACACAAATTGTGTTGTACATATTTCCTAGTAAATTGCGCCTGTAGTCAGTGGTGTGAAGGCCACCATATTAATCCAGATAAGATTTAAATACTCTTATTGCAGTCCGTGTGTCTGTTTGGCGCATAAAGCTCAGATGTACGCATATTATTTTATACATATTTTATAGTAAATTACGCCTGTTGTCAGTCGTGGCAAGACCGCCATATGCAATCCATATAACTTTTTAATACTTCTATTTCACTCAGTGTGTCTCAGTTTGGCGCTAATCGTGTATTTGTACGACAGTTTGTTGAAAACTATCAACTGCTAGTCCTACTGAGCAGTTGTAAATATCAGGGACTGAAGGAAGAACACTGTTGATTTTGTGTTACGGTTTTTCCACCAGACCGCATTTCACAGATATTTGATAGAAACAATTCTGTTTCTAATCCTAGTTGGCTGTTGGAAATAAGTGGGATTTAAGAATAGCTGTGATTTGCCGTCTTTCAATAAGAGACTGTCAAAAACACTTTCATACCTTTTACATTTTTATCTTTCTGAACATGGAGCGAACTGCAGGTTGTAAGCGAGCAAAGAGGGGTGTAGGACATGAAGGTAGAGGTGCAAGAGAAGGTGCTCCTTCCAGTGCTGGCGACAACACGCAAGCCAGTGGATCGTCGGTTGCAGGACCGTGAGGCCTGTTATTGCTGGGTCGCTGCCCAGTGAATCTCAGTAACTAACAGCGTCGCTAATCTGTTCTTCATGTTAATGCAACCTCCATGGCTGCGGTCCAGGACAGGCATAGTCCAATGTCCATTCAACTAAAAGGGTAGTTCAAAGACTACTTTTCTTTCTGGCACTTTTTAATCTGTGGTCATGCAGGTGTGAGGTCATGCTGTGGTACAGGACAGATAGTCCAATGTCTCCCCAGTTCAACTAAAGACGATGGTTCTAATAAAACTGCCATTCTGGCACTTTTTAATTTGTGGGTCATGCAAGGTTTTAAGTCATGCTGTGGTCACCCGGACGAATCGGATAGTGAATAGTTTCTGGTGACCTTTTTTTCGTGTACTCTTGTTCCTAATTGTCCTGCCTAAGATGTAGCACGCATTCAGTCCTGTTGTGGATGTAAAATTCAGCTTCTCCACCCCTGATTTGGTGTAAGAATGAAGCTGTTTGTTCCTCTCACATAGATTTGAATGGCATCGCCGATAAACTTATATCGAATATCGGCATGATAATTGCCGATATCGACTATTGACTCAATAACGATAGTTGACACAATCGCTCATCACTATTAATGACATCTTCAGGGACCTCCTGTACTTGTGTGTTGTCATGTACCTGAATAACATCCTGACTTTCTTGTCTGGTCTTGAAGCTCATCGCGCCCATTGACCTCCAACATGTTTCACCATGGAAAAATGTCATACCTCCTTCTCTTAGGAAAAGAGTCTTGAAGTTGGGTCATTGTTCTTTGGTGGCCGGGTATCCTGGGGTGTGAAAATCCTGTCTACTCATAACTCGACATTACTGGTGGCCTAACCAGGGTCAAGATGTCAAGGACTTTGTTCTTTAATGAACCACGTGTGCCTGTGACAAGACTCCATGACTCAAACCTACTGGTCTCTTAAAACTTTTGTCCATAACAGAGTGTCTGTGGACCCATATAGCCATGGACTTCACCACTGACCTACCATCCTCTATCAATAACACTGTAATTTGTCCCATTTCGTGCCTCTGCCCTCAGCCTGCTGGCCACTTATTCCGGCATATTTCCTCCTGCATTTTCTGCCCTCCATATAGTCTGGAACCGGGAGGTACAATTTATCTCCAAGTTCTGGCATGCGCTGTGTTCTCATCTCCAGGTCAAATTAGATTTCTCTTCTGCCTACCATCCTGAAACCAACGGGCAAGTAAAAAAGAGTGCTTCAAGTTCTGGGAGATTATTCTATAAGATGGGCGAATCGATTCTAACGAAGTGGAATCGTTTAGAATTTCAGGAAAACTTCGGTCGAACGAAGGATCGAACTTTGGGTACTTCGGGTGAAACGAATGGTCTTTTGAATTGTAAAATGCTGCGACACATGGCGCTTACATTAGGGCAAAGCACTCTGGGAGGAACAGGGCATAGCCTGCATGACCATGGTGCTGAGATGACGCCAATCAGAGACCGGTGGATTTCTGTGACTCAACGCACTATATAAGACCGAGCCGCCGCTGGAGGCTCACACTCCTCTCACTGTCTGACAGGGAAGGTGCTGCTGCGGTGATACGCTTTCTGAAGAACCGATTTTTACACAGCGATTTCTGTGGGGTG
The DNA here is from genome assembly GCA_025379985.1 of Phyllomedusa bahiana. Taxonomy (NCBI): domain Eukaryota; kingdom Metazoa; phylum Chordata; class Amphibia; order Anura; family Hylidae; genus Phyllomedusa; species Phyllomedusa bahiana. The sequence goes on along the minus strand of JAODAL010042146.1, from coordinate 10,858 downwards.
TCACAGCTTGTCTAGAGACTTGTTCCTGAATGTTCCTATTTCTATTTTTTTGGGGATTGATCGAAATCCAGTGTGGTCCACCTGCACTGCATATACATTCAATATCCAGTGGGATCTAAGGCCAGTTCCCCTGTTACGTATTCATTTAAAAGAAACACCGTTTTTCTTACAATACAAATACCACTTCATTTTTGCTGCTCAATTCTATTGCGCAATTTACATCCAGGTTAATTAAGCGTTGTTCATGCCCTGGTGTGCTTGACAAAAATAAACCGTCTTTTTCAACGCCAAACATATAAATATTTTTTTTGGTAGCCTAATTCACAAGCTAAAGTGGCGGGGCCTTAATACAATTTATCTCTTGTTTTGGCGTAGTAAATACCCATTGTAACACCTACAAAGTCTCTAGTTTTGTGTGGCTCAATTCTATTGCGCAATTTAACAACCAGGGTTAATTAAGCTTGTTTTTCTGTTTCTGACAAAAATAAACCGTCTTTTTCAACAGCCACATATATATAATTTTTTTTGGTAGCCTAATTCACAAGCACAAGTTAATTACAATTTTATCTCTTGTGTGGTGGCGTAGAAATACAACATTGTAACACGCTACAAAGCTACTAGATTGTGGTGGCTCATTCTATTGCGCAATTTACATCCAGGGGTTAATTAGCGTTGTTTTGCTGGTGTGCTGACAAAAATAAACCTCTTTTCAACGCCAAATATATATATTTTTTTTTTTTGGTACCTAATTCAACAAGCAAAGGTTATTTACAATTTATCTCTTTTGGTGGCTAAAATACCCATTTAACACGCTACACTAAGCGACTAGTTTTTGTGGTGGCTCAATTCTATAGCACAATTTACACCAGCAGTTAATTAAGCGTTGTTTTCTGTGTGCTGACAAAAATAAACCGTCTTTTTAACGCCAAATTATATAATTTTTTTTGTAGCCTAATCACAAGCAAAGGTTAATTACAATTTTAATCATCTGTTTGTGTGGTTGTAGAAAAAAATTTAAAAAACTCAAAAAAGATGCGTAACACGCTACAACACAAGCTACTAGTTTTGTGGTGGCTCATTCTATGCGCAATTAACATCCAGGTGTTATTAACGTTTTTTGGCTGGTGGTGCTGACAAAAAAAACCGTCTTTTTCAACTCAAAATATATTAATTTTTATTTGGTAGCCTAATTCCACTACAGAAGTTAGAGTTACAATTTATCTCTTGTTTTGCTGTAGAAAATACCCATTGTAAAACACGCTAACAAAAGCACTATTGTGTGTGCTCAATTCTATTCTCAATTTACATGCCAGGGGTTAATTAGCTGTTGTTTTGCTGTTGTGCTTACAAAAATAACCCGTCTTTTCAACCGCCAAACTAAATATTTATTTTGACCTAATTCACAAGCATAGGTTAATTACGAATTTTAATCTCTTGTTTGTGCTGCGCGTAGAAAATCCTCCAATGTAACACGCTACAAACTACTTAAGTTTGTGTGGCCAATCTATTCGCAATTTACATCCAGGCTAATTAATCGTTGTTTTGGCTGCTGTGCTGACAAAAAATAAACCTGCTTTTCAACGCCAAATATAAATATGTTTTTTTTAGCCTAATTCACAAGCAAAGTTAATTACAATTTTATCTCTGTTGTGTGGTCGTAGAAAATACCCATTGTAAACAGCACGCTACAAAGCTACTTATTTGTGGAGGCTCAATTCTATGCGCAATTTACATCCTGGGGTTTAATTAAACGTTGTTTGCTCTTGTGCCTGACAAATAAACCGTCTTTCAACGCCAAATATATATATTTTTTTTGTAGCCTACATTCACGAAGCAAAGGTTAATTAACAATGTTACTCTATGTTGTGTGGCGTAGAAAATACACCATTGTACAACGCTACAAACTACTAGTTTGAGTGTGCTCAATTCTATTGCCAATTTACATCCAGTTTAATTAAGCGTTTTTTTTGCTGCTGTGCTGACAAAAAAAATAAATAAACCGTCCTTTTACAACACCGAAATATATACATTTTTCTGTACATAATTCACAAGCGTAGGTTAATTAAGCCCTTTTGTGCTTTTACAGTTAGTAAAACACACAGGCTTGTAAACAGAGCACAAACAAGTAAATTTTCCTGCAATTATTGTGGAGCGGCAATTTATATCCAAGGGTTTTAACCAAGCTTGTTATGGGTTCATTTGGAGTCAAAACAGGGTGTATATTATCATATACAATAGCCTTCATCAAACAGTGTCTGTACATTTTAGAACAAACAGTAGTGTTCAACAGAGAGGTGTCAGGCTCTGCAACTGCGATGGCATGGCACAAAACATTTCTGAAACGCCCAGTCCCAGCACAGCAAGGGATCCTCGCAGCAGGGGTCACTCGGTGAGGCCTACAACTGCCCGCTGGTCATCTCAGCGGGCCGTGTGTTGTTCACAACCCAAGGGTTCTTGATTGGTTTGACTAGGTCAGTCCCTTCCTCCCAATGACATTCTGACAACCCCCAGCCAAAGTCGGTGTGGACCTCAGACACAACACTTATTTGGCATGGCCGGGGAGCGGGTCACGCCTCACCTTCCTCCATACCCGCCTCTGTCCCCATCCAGTTCCTCAGCCAGGATACTATGTGTCAGGGCTCAGCGCCACTATATAGCGAGGATGAACAATTTGAGGAGGGCAGTCAGCACTCTTGGCAGCGAAGAAATGGGGCCAATATCCCCATCTTCTTGAGTAGGTGCAAAGTATAGATGTGAAGTGGCATTGAGGAGTCATGTGGTTGAGAGGTCAGCCTCGCTTACCAAGACCGCTGATAGGACAGTAGTGACGATAAACACTAATATATATGAAAGTAGCCTACCGCACTTGGGAGTCCCGGTAACAATGGCTTCATCATCGATCATGAGAAGAGGGCTCAGCTTGCGCGTCAGCAGCGGCGCAGCCACAAGTGGATAGATGCCCGTGAGTCTGCAGGATAAGCAGCAGTGTGAAGGTCGGACCAGCGGGCCACGTGGGGTAAAAATCCCCTGCTTCGCAGGTCCCAAGACAGTAGCACAACAGGGCTTCAGCGAGGGCAGCGGCGGCATAGTACTCAGTGCGGAGCGTGGTTTCGGTAAAATCATCTACTCGGCTGTGGCATTTCCTTTGCTAAGACACCCGAGGAGTCCAATATGGGTATATGTAAGACATCTGTGGCATAAAGGGACCGTGCCAGGACTAACGTTTGGCCACAACGGCCCAGCGTCACACATGCCCGTCACCATCCAGTGGCCTGGAAAACGTGGCTCAATGTGGTGTCCACCGGCCAAGCGCAGCAGCAGCAGCGGCCAGTGGCACGCTCCAATTCAGTCAGACAATGCTCCCACCACCTCTGAGCAAAGCCAGCTGTTTCTCTTTGGCCATCCTCTCCCATCCAATGCTCCTGCTCCTCGCTATCTCATCGGCGCCAGCAGTCGATCGAGAGAGCGATGTAAAGAGACAACAGAATCGTCCAACATCCTAAGGGTGAAGCAGCTGACCGTGCTCCTGTCCAATTGTTGGTACGCATCCCTTCCCCTTTCAAATGGTGGAACTCTGCACCATTCCGAGAACTAATGGCTGTGCCGACCGAGATGAGATTCCAATCCGTAATTTCTTCTTTCAAAAAGGCAGTACCAGCACTTCATAAATATGTAAGAACAGAAAGTGGGTCCAGTCCCTTGAGCTTATCGGTTGTTCCAAGTTACCACGCACGCGACCTGACTGTAACTACGTCAGCCATACATGTCTTTACGGCCCACTGGGTGAAATGTCATCCATGCCCAGGCACACCAACAACTTGGACAGAGGTACGCCGCTTTGTCCTCCTCACTTGTCAAACTGCTGCTCCTGCGCCAATGTCCGGCCTCCTCCCTCCTCACCCACCACCACCATCTCAGCCTCCACAAGTTACTCGCTCCATATACACACATGTGAGGCACAGCTAGTCACGCCAGTTCTACACTAGCTTGCCTCGCGAACGAAGTCACACAGTGGAGGAACTGCTCCGCGTCATGCAGCAAGAAATCTGATTGGGGCTTTCTCCGCGCCAACGTGCAAATCGGAACCATGGAGAACGGACAATGGAGGACATGTGTCCCCAGCAGGCACCGAGGAGGATGGTCCATGCCCCTGCAGCGCACTGTTCAATCTGGTTGTAAAAAGGTTTCCTGAAGTCCTTCCACCCAATCTTCATAACATTCTGACAATGGCAGGAAACTGTGCATGACTTTTTCCATTCGTACAAAGCCAGGAACAAACCCACCTCAGTTCACGGCAAAACGGCCACCCCAACAACGCTCTGATATGCGATTTTCCACGCCGCTGGAATTCCAGCCTGCACATTTGGACCGACTGTATGAACAGAGAAAGGCCATTAACAATTTTTGATTGATCCAGGCAGACAGAAGTACTCCCCCGTGTACTTGATGTCAGCCAGTGGCAGCTCATGCTGACACGCAACCTGCCGTTTGTTGAAGGCCATTCGAGGAGGCCACGTTATTTGCAGTCGCCAGTACTCACGATGAAAACGTCATTCACTGTCTTGTCCTGTCCTGGAACAGATGCTGAAAAAATCTTTCTGGGCAGGGACTGAGATGTGGCGAACTACATCTCGTGGTCCACATGATCCGTGGGGCATGAAATGGATGAGTAGAAGAGGGACATTGGAGCAACGCATGGTCCTGTGAAAGTGAAGTTGATTTCTACCAGGTGACAAGAGAGGTAGGAGCCAGGAGCAGCTAAGGATGTGATGGAGATGAGTGAGAAGCGAGCAATGAACCCCAACGCCCGTGGCAGTATACAGTGCAAATGGAGGCAGGAGCCCCTCGAGTCACTTGTGCGAATGTCCCTCACATGCTTATTTCCATGCTAGTGACAGCCAAAAGTCAGCATCCCGGCAGAGGGATGACTGCATGGCTCTCCAACCTATGGACCCTCGCTACCGTCCAAATGGGAGCCTTTTCCCAGCCTATAGAGAGGGACGGACAAATCTCACAAATACTATAGGAAATCCTCCTAATCAGTTGGGCCCTCCTATATCGGCATCCAGTCCTCCTCTACAGTCTACCGGGGTTCCTCAGCGCTCCACATACAACTGCCCGCGGCTGCTTGGGAAGGTGGGGTAGGAGCAGTACGCACTCCATCAGCAGTAACGCTAAGTCTGGTAGTCACTAATGAAGCAGCTTCTTCCACCCCCTAGTGAAGGGCATCACCACAGCAGAGCAGCAGGACATGGCGAGCATTCCCTGAACCAACTTGTGGCCTACTTGGACACTACTCTGCCACCCCAGTTAGAAGATCCGCTGGACTGACTGTCATCCAAACTGGGATGTGTGGCCGCAACATGCCGAGTTTGCAGTGGAGAAGCTTTCTGCCCGCCAGTAGTGTGGCATCATAGCGGTGTTCAGTGGCGGCGGGGGCCATCTGTACCCCAAGGAAACCCGCTTGTCCACGGGAAAGTGTTGAACACTGACCTTTGTCAAGATGATCGGCGTGGGATCGGGCCATGATTTCACACACCAAATGCCTAGGCGTCGTCCTGGGTTCAAACAACCTGCCACACCACTATTCTGATGCCAGCCCACCCCCTGATTCCACACATCTGCTGATATTTCTCCATCTCTACCGAACCGTACTTTACCATGGACTGTAATTGCACCTCCCACCTCAAACACTCTGTCATTGTCCCACTCTATGAGCTCAGGATGCTGCTGCGTTGCTGTGCCGGTACATCCACAACTGTGGTCATTGTGCCACTCTGAGCGGCTGTACTGTTTTTTGCCACCTCCATAATGACATTGTGCCACTCTAGCGCGTGACCTCATGCTGTCTGCTCCGTCATCACCTCCACTCTCTTCATTGTGGCCACTCGCCTGAACCTCATGCTGCTTCGCCTGACCGCCGCTCTCAGTCATTGTGCCGCTCTGTGCCTATTAACTAGTTGCCACCTGCAGAAAGTGTCATTGGCACTCTCTTGACCTCATGTGCTGCTGCTGGACTCCTGTCGTGCCTCCACTACTGTGTCATTGTGCCATAGGTCTACCCATGCATGCTGCTGCCGTGGCTCTGCGCCCGTGCCCTCCACCCAAAAAAAACACCCCTTGTGGCCTACTCCTTTTTTTTTTGCCACTCCAGAATGGTCATTGTGGCCACTGTATGACCTCATGGCAGCTGATTGGCTCTGCCGTGGCCCCCACACTGTGGCATTTGCCAGTGCACTGTCCTGACCTATGCTGCTGCTGTTGCTCCTGCCGTGAGCCCATCCACACTGTGTCATTGGTACCACTCTTTGTGCCTACACCTTTTTTTGTGCCACTCCAGAATTTGTGATTGTGCCACAGCTTACATCATCTTCTCGGCCAACCAGTGACCTCCACACTGTGTCATGTGCCACTCTGCGGCCTGGTACTGTTTGTGCCACTTCCATAATGTCGATTGTGCCACTGTCCTGACCTCATGCTGCTGTCTGCCGCCGTCACCATCTCACACTCAGTCACTAATGTTGCCACCTGAGCTCACAGTTTTGTTTTTTCCAGCTTTTGCTGCCATGACTTTATCAGAGCTAGACGAACTTTCCTGCTTCAGTTTTTTGGAGTCCAGATTTTTGCCCCCAAACTGCCCATGGCATTTTTATAGTGAGCGATGTCTAAGAAGCGGACGGCAGTCATGTGCGTGTCATACTAAAAACACAACATTGTATGAATACCAAAACCAAGCCTCCCTTGCATATTTAAGCAATGGCACAACGTTCTACACAACCCATGCAGGCTCGGGCAGCCGGAAATAGCATGTATTTTTACTGTGATGTCGTGCCGAGTAATTCGACCGAACAATTTTGTCGAAAATTCTCAAGTTGACCGAAACCGAAATTTTTTGATAAATTCGCACCATCCTCAATTATCTACAATCACTTTGTCTCTGCAAACTCAGGACTAGAGTTGAGCGACTGAAATAAAAAAAAAGTTAAATGGGAGATTTTCCACCTATAAATCTTGGTTCGCAATGAAGAGATTATTTTCTTAAATCTGTTCAATAAGTCTACACTCGCGGATTCGAATCGCCCATTCTCAGCGCTACCTGCAATTTGGCGGCAAGCCAATCATTGGCAGACACAGGGGACAAGAGGTGAAAGAATCGTCACCAGTGGGGTTGTAGGATCTCATTCTGCTTGAAATTCACATGACGCTCGTTTTATCTAATCTCGAACTGCACTTCCAATTGTCCATTACTACTATACAGCCAACAGACCTGGATAGCTGTCTCTCTTCTCAGCTTTTTTAAAAGCTATAGAGATTGTTTGCCGAGTGTTTTTCTACACTGAAAAGGATCCTGATAGACAGTAGCTTAGGGTACAGCAAAATTACAGAGATACTAATAGTATTATTAGAGAGTTTGGAACACTCTAGATGCTCTGGAACAGCACAGCTGTGGGGGTGGGGTTGTGCACCTGGCTAGGGGGAGAGGGGCAGATCCTGCAATCAGACATATTCTCCTCTCAATCCACTGTGAAAACCTGCACCAAATTTATTTCTGCGTAAGCCAGCATCCACCACAAGTCTGAGTGCATGGATTCCCTTCTTGTGGTGTGCAACTCTGCATTTTATACACATATTTGTCATCTCAAGTCACGGTGAAATAGCACCCAAATTTATTTCTGTGTTGGTAGCGATCACCACATCCTGAGTTAATGGGTTCATTTGTTAGTGGGGTTCACTCAGCATTTATAATTACTCATATTTCATGTGTCAACAACGTGAAGTACACCCAAATTTATATTTTCTCTGACTTCTAGCGCTACCACTCCTGAGTTATGGGTGCCCATTCTTGTGGGGTGCACGTCGCAGTTTATACCCATATTGTTCTCTCAAGCCACGATGAAATAGCACCCAATTTTATTTCTACGTTGCTAGGGGCTATCACAGTCTGAGTTACGAGTGTCCCTGTGTTGTGCGGTGCATGTCAGCATTTATATTACTCATATTTCTCGTTTCAAACAACGGTGAAATAGCACCCAATGTTATTTCTGTGTTGCTACGGCGTCACAGTGTGAGTTTTACGGGTGTCCCTGTTTGTGGTTGCCTTCTGCATTTATATTATCATATTTCTCCTCTCAAACTAAGGTCAAATAGCACCCTTTTTTTCTGCAAATGCCTGCCACCAGTGTCCATAGAGGAGGGCGCCCCATTTGATTTTGCTGCAAGTGGCCATAAACGTTAATAGATGACTGATGGCAAGCCTTGGATCTCACCGCACCCACTCTAACTAGCCCCTGCCAGCTGAACCTCCACTTTCCCATTGGGATGTTCCTTGCTGCACCACATATATGACAAGTTGTTTGTCCCGTTGCAAAAAGTGATAGGAGTCTCCTGCCAATTACCATGTGCCATTTCCAATACCATGGTCTTTGTTTGTGTCAAAGGCCCCGTATCATCTCTACCGCGCTGTACCTGCTGTGCCTACGCCGTCCTCATGTTGTCAGTTATACATTGAACGGAATTTAGTATTATAGCCTGTGAATTTTTTTCTGTGACTCCTGTAGCCTAATTGGTCTTGACAAGGTACACGTATCCAGTTTACTGTGTGATGTTTAATAATCCCCAGCTTCACCCACTAGTTTGGGTGTAAAAATGAACCAGTGTTCCTCTCTCCATGCTTTCATAGGAAACGAGATTAATCGCAATCGAGCTCGAACATCGGAGATGATTCAACAAAATCTGAAATCGACTCGAACGAGATTATTGGCCGAATATCGCTCATCACCGCCAGGGACGACTGACCAACCCTACTACCCTGGGCATAATTCTCCTACAACTATTCTGATTTGGCTGGAGCCTCCCCCTTCTATATCGTTTATGGTCGATACCCTCGCCCTTCCCTCCCTCTGTCTGTTTCTTCAGATAATTCATGCCATGGATGACCAATTTCAAGACTTTATGGCCATTTGGCAAGAGACCCGATGGTTTTTACTTCAAGTTTTCTCTTGTATGAAATCTCAGGCAGACAAGGAGAGAAGACCTCCTCCGACTTTCTGCCCGGGGGACACGGTATAGTTATTCACCACGTATGAACGCTTGAAAATTCTGAGCTACAAGTTCGGTTTTCCATTCCTGGCTCCATTCAAAGTCCTCCGACATATCAACCCAGTGGCTTAAAAACTCTGTCTGACTCTGTCTCTCTGCATTCTGAACTCCTTCCATGTCTCCGTCCTCAAGCCACTAGTCCCCAATTGCTTATCCCAGGAGGACATATCTCCATCTCCTGAAGCTGACTCTTGGATATTTTTGAAGTGAAAAAGATTCTGGCCATGAAGATCATCACAGTGAAAGTGGTACTTTTTTCTCAACTGAAAGGGGTTCTGGCCAGAGAAGAGGTCCTAGGACCCGGAGGCAAATATTCTGGACTAGGGTCTTGTTCAGAAATTTCTTTTGACTATAAGGAGGATAAGGCCCAAGAGGGGGGCACTGCTATGAGCTGCCCTGTAGCCCACATGTCGGGTCACAGGTGCACTCGTTTCCCCTCTCCACATATGCTGGCACCACAGTCCGCATGTGGGGCTGTGGGTGCGCTCGTACTGCCGGGACTTACCTTGCCAAGTTCCTGGTCCTCTGGTCTCCTCTGCTGGCTGGTACACAAGTCCCCACTCCCTAATGTGTGCACGTGCCAGCTCCGCAAAATCTAAAGGCTCAGTGCACTGGTAATTGGATAATTGCTTGGTGCTGATCTTATATCTTCCAGCCACTCCCCTGCTTCCATGCCAGATTTACAGCACCCTGAGCCTTAGAGAAAGTGTTATTTTACTGTTCTTCTCTTACCATGTACCCAGACCTCTGCCTCCATCCCCTGACTACGTTCTGTCTGCTGCCAGTCTTGACCTTCCTGTCTGTCTCTGACCACAAACCTGCCTTACACTAGCAAGTCATGTCAGGGGTAGCATCCTGGGGGTGTCTTGCCACAGCAAGTCCAACCCACCCTGCGGTGGGCTATGGTGAAAACCAGAGGCCCTTTAGATTCCACTCCGCTTGTGGTGGTCCAGAGTATCCACACACCAATTGTCATTACCGTCTGCAGACTGCTTTGAAAATGCCTTTAATAATACAAATCTACCAAGGACAGGATAAAAAGTTCTTCAATGATCACATTTTTGCTTTAGGGGGAAGACCTAGTGCAAAGGCTTTGAAATCCATTATTTTCAGAAGATGTCTGTGGGTCTCAAAAGTAGATCCTCGGCTGGAACTATATACTTAAACCTCAATACTACAAAGCAATGGATACCTCAACCGAGTCGATATACATTAAAAAGTCTCTTTTGCCAATAGATATAAAAATGTTGTGTTATCATCATCGTTATTCTGCATAAGGCATACTAAAACCCACTGTTACTTTTTGTATTTCCATTATTTGTACATTTTATTTCTATTTTATACTAGAATTTCCCTTTTTTAATATTAAAAAGCATGGCACTCTTCTATTTGGAGTATGTTGTGCCATAGGCAATTAAATCTCTAGAGCCTGATTATACATTGCTGGCATGTACTATGTAATGCTATTACACATTCCCAAGTCATTACTTGTACTTTTGAAGCTAAGTCTTTGCTGGAAGGGAAGTCATCACTTCTATTCATAACAGCAGGGCAGCAGGTAGAATATCCGAAATAAACTTCACATACATTAGGGAGCATAAGCTTACTGGCCATTTTTTTCACTTGGAAGTTGTTAACTCAGGTTAATAATGCAAGATATAGACAGGTCTGGATCACCATTGATTAAATTGTGTCCCAGAATTAATTAAATTATTAAAAAATAGAGAAATGTTTAAAGGGGTCTGCCGACTTTTTCTTT
>JAODAL010042145.1:0-35145 GCA_025379985.1 Phyllomedusa bahiana | reverse complement strand
GCTGTGATTTGCAGTCTTTTAATAAGAGACTTTCCAAAACTATTCCATACCTTCTCAAATTTTTATATTTCTGAACATGGAGCGAAATGCAGGTGGTAAGCGAGCAAAGAGGGGGGTAGCACATGGAGGTAGAGGTACGAGAGAAGGTGCTCCTTCCAGTGCTGGCGACAACACGCATGCCAGCGGATCGTCAGTTGCAGGACCGTCAGGCCTGTCATCGCTGGGTCAGGGCCCTGTGAATCTAAGTAACGAACATCGTCGCCAATCTGTCCTTCAGTGGTTAATGCAACCTGCATCTAGCAGTCTTACCTCCTCGTCCTCGCAGTCACGGCCACAAATGTCGTCATCAGCATCATCAGCATCCGTCCAACATGAAGCAGCCCAAATGTCAACTCGTGTACCCACCACTGTGGATAATCCATTGTCTGAAGACCTCTTTGATGACAAAATGCGGTTGGGGTCAGAAGGCATGTTAAAAGATCAAGAGGATGATTTAGTCTGCTCTGACGCCCAGTTACTGATGCCATCAGAGGAGGTGAAGGAAGCCGGTCAATCGGCAAAAATTCCGGGCGGTCGGCAACGCCTTGCAGTGCCCCTTGCTTGTAGCCCGCAGCTTCTGGATGCAGAAAGTCAGGACGACCAAGTCACCTGTGTTGATGATGATGATGATGACGACATTGCGGATCCATCCTGGTCTTTTCCGCAGAATTTGCTTGCGAGCGCTTCATCAGTGGACGAGGAGGAAGACGATGGGGTAGTGTCAATACGGGTCCCGCCACAAAAAGGGAGAGGGCGGTCGCAGAAGTCCGCTGATATGATTCCGCCAGCCACGGTCAGCGCAAACCCCGCTTATCGCCGTCAAAAAGGTCCAGGACCTCTCAAGCCTGGGCCTTCTTTGAGCAAGCCTCTGATTCACCAGCGATGTCATATGCCGCCTTTGCCGTAAACGCATAAGTAGAGGCAAGAACCTTAAGTGGTTAACCACCACCAACATGTCTAGTCACATGCAGCGAATGCATGAGTTGAAATGGAGGGAACACTTGGCCAAAAAAGGCCAGACCGACGCCGGGCCTCCAACCATTTCACACCCTCTGTCTCCGCCTCCTCCTCCTCCGCCACCACCAAGCGTTCCTCAGCTGCCCATGTCTCTCAGAGTCATGATCAGGGATCAGCCTCCGCTTCAGCCTCCACCGTCGCCCGAGTACCACCAGCACCACCAGAGACCCATCCTACCTCTTCTCCTTCTTCTCCTTCCGCCAGTTTGACGACCTGCACGCCGTACAGCGGCCAGTCTAGCAGCCAGCCTTCTGTCTTCCAGGTTTGGGAGCAGAAGAAACACTTTAACCCAAACCATCCCAAAGCCAAAAGCCTGAATGTCGGCATTGCCAGGCTTTTGGCCTTGGAAATGTTGCCTTTCCGTCTGGTGGACACAGATGGGTTCCGCCACGTCATGGCCCTCGCCTGCCCCCAATACCAGATGCCGAGCAGGCATTTCTTTGCCAGAAAAGCCGTCCCTGCCTTGGCCAGCCACGTGTCATCTAAAATTTCAAGCGCGTTGTCTGCATCTGTGTCCGGAAAAGTCCATCTCACCACCGACACATGGACTAGTAAGCACGGCCAAGGCCGCTATATTTCTGTGACAGCTCACTGGGTGAGCTGGGTGGATGTCTCTGGGGGTGACGGTGGCTCTCAGGCTCGGCGCACGCTCTTCAAAACCGCAGGGATGGTGCAGGGCTCTTTCCCCCAAGGTCCTCTGGTGGCATCACGTGCCCAGAGACACCAGGCCGTGTTGAAATTAATCTGCCTTGGAGACCGTCCACACACAGGTCAGGAGCTGTGGACGGCTCTAAGCAACGAGACCGAGCGCTGGCTGGGTGACAAGAACCTTGTGCCAGGCAAGGTGGTGTGCGATAACGGGCGAAATCTGCTGGCCGCCCTTAAGATCGGTAGGCTGGAGCACATCCCTTGCCTGGCACATGTCATGAACCTTGTCGTCCAGAAATTTCTAAAGAGCTACCCGGGTCTGGACTGCCTGCTGAAGAAGGCTCGAGGTCTGAGTTCGCACTTCCGCCGTTCGCACCCTGCTTCGTCCCGCCTGGCTGCGTTGCAGCGTCAGCTCGGCCTCCCCGTCAACCGTCTCATTGTTGACGTGGCAACACGCTGGAATTCCACCCTCCACATGCTCCAGCGATTGTGGCAGCAGCGCAATGCCATTACGCAGTACGAAGTGACACATGGCCTGACAAGCAGCGGTGCGGACCTCGGGGTGTTGAACCACCGAGAGTGGAGGCAGGTGAAAGAGCTCTGCACCATCCTTGCCAGTTTTGAAGAAGCCACCAAAATGGTCAGTGCGGACAATGCCCTTGTCAGCATGAGCATTGTGGTGATCTTAGTTCTGGAACGATCGTTGGACACTCTGAAACAACAGGTCCCGCCAGCGACGGAGGAGGAGACGGACACAGATGCGGACACGGAGCCTTTCTCTCCGTCAAATCCACAAGGCCCGACAGTTTCACAATTTCATCGGTCTTCATTAGGCAGTGGTTCGGGGTCCAGAGCTAGTGCAAGGTGGCGCATCAGCTCTCAGGGTGCATCATCTCAGGCAAGTCAGGGCTGTGTTGAAGCTGTGCCGGAGGCAGCGGAGAGGAGGAGGAGGAGGAGGTATTCCTAGACACCGATGTTACCGACGTCCCTGCCTTGGAAAGAGGTTGGCGCGAATTTGAGGCGGAGGAGGAAGATGAGGAAGATCAGTTTGCTAGTGCCCCTCGACCCAGAGGCTTGGGAAATCAAGGCTCCATCTCTCACATGAGTGCTTGGATGCTCCATTTCCTCCAACATGATCCTCGCATTAAGGCCATCAAAATGAACAACAGTTACTGGGTGGCCACCCTCCTGGATCCCCGGTACAAAACAAAAATCAGCACTTTCCTTCCACCCACCCAAATAGAGAGTAAAATGCAGGAAATGGAGACCTTGCTGATTGATCAACTGGAGACATCTGTTGCGTCTGCTTCACGTTCCCCAAATGTCACGGTGGAACAACATCAGCGACGTGACAGCAGTAGAGTGCCAAGTAGGCGTAGCGGCAGCAGCAGGCAAGGTGGCAGAAGCCTAATGGGTGACCTCTGGCAATCTTTGTTTACCACCTCACCAACGCATGCAATGCAGGGCACACATCCAACACACAGAGATCAGCTTAAGATCATGGTGCACGACTATCTGCGTCTCAACACCGATGTTTTTGCATGTGTTCCGGACCCAATAGACTTCTGGGTATCCAAAATGGACGAATGGCCCGAGCTGGCTCGTCACGCCATAGAGGTGTTGTCCTGCCCAGCAGCCAGCGTCATATCTGAGCGGACCTTCAGCACAGCTGGAGGAGTCATTACAGACAAACGCATCCGGCTTTCCACAGATAATGTGGATCGTTTGACTTTCATCAAGATGAATCAGGCATGGATCTCTGATGATGTTGTGGCCCCAATTGCCGAGGTCACCGATTAGTTGCCGGTCTACTTCACATTCCTTTTCAAACAGAAATGGTCCTCTTGAAAACTTTTTTTTAAATGATCATTTCTTACTGCAATTTTTATTCTCTTTTCCCAACAGTTCATTTTGCTGGTTTTGCTGTGAGGAGACTGTAAAAGACAGCAAGGTTTCATGACAACACCGTATTCCATTTACTCACTTTATCTTAAGAAGTTTTCGCATTGTCAAATTTTTTGAGGTCATGTTGCTGTGAGATACAGCAATAATCATGGTCCTTTGGAACAGAAATGTGGCTTCTAAGTGGCATTTCTCCCTCACAATTTTTAATAGTGGCTGAGAGTCATATTTATAATTTTTTGGGGTCATGTTGCTGTGAGATACAGCAATAATCATGGTCCTTTGTAACAGAAATGTGGCTTCTAAGTGGCATTTCTCCCTCATAACTTTTAAAGTGGCTGAGAAGTCATATTTTATAATTTTTTGGGTCATGCTGCTTTGAAATGCAGCATACTACAGGTCCTATTATAAAAAAATGTTGTTTCTACAGACATTTGTCTTCACAATTGTACCAAAGTGGCTCAAGGGTCATGCTTTGAATTTTTGGGGGCATTTGCTGTGAAATGCAGCAATATACAGGTCCTTTTAAAAAATGTTGTTTCTAACTGACATTTGTTCTTCACAATTGTACAAGTGGCTCATGGGTCATGTTTTGAATTTTTGGGGGCATTTTGCTGTGACATGCAGCTATACTACAGGTCCTATTCTAAAAAATGTTGTTTCTAACAGACATTTGTTCTTCACAATTGTCCAAAGTGGCTCAAGGGTCATGCTTTGAATTTTTGGGGGCATTTTGCTGTGACATGCAGCTATACTACAGGTCCTATTCTAAAAAATGTTGTTTCTAACAGACATTTGTTCTTCACAATTGTCAAGAGTGGCTCAAGGGTGATGGTGCTGTCAGAAACAGGAATAGGTAGGACACTGTTAATGGACACATATTGCAAAATGACTTGTTTTTGCAAGATCTTTAACATAGCTATCAATCCCTGTATTGAGACAACCCATTTAATACAATGAAAAAAAGAGAAACAAAGACATGGTGGGATTCCATCCTATTTTAAAAATGTGTTTTCTAGAATTAAATACTAAAAAACTTGCATGTACAAAATAGCTGGTAAAAAAATTCCTCTGAATTGTACAAGGGAGGTACAGGAAAATTGACCAGATGTAGGTTATTCAGAGGACATGGAGTATGGAGCACGGACAGAGAACAAAGTACAGAGACCATTTCCTCCAGCACAGTTGAGTAAAATGAGAAAAAGAATGCCAAGATAAAGGGCACCTGGGTGTAACAGGAGCGTTAACCACCAGTATTTCCAAGTGAAGCTCCTTTGGTCCACACTCATACGGAGGGGCAAGCCGCTACCCCAGGTCCTTGATTGTGTAATGAGGAAGGCTGGTGTTCTCACCACTTCCCGCTTCCGGCACTTGCTTCAGCACGACAGTCTTTTGTTGCTGAGTCAAATCTCCACCCCCACACAAAACGGAATTTTAACATGCGTGTTAAATAAGATGACGGACGCAGCCTGGGCTTCAACCGACCCCACTGTACTCGGCCCCCGGGTCATGCTGTGGCAAAGGAACAGTTCTAGTCAATGTCCAGTTCAACTAAAATGGTGGTTGAAAGGACTCCTTTTTCCGGCACTTTGTAATCTGGGGGTTCAGACAGGTTTATATGGTCATACTGTGGACCAGGACGGGACAGTATATGTCAGTTCAACTAAAAATGGTGGTTGAAGATCCTTTTTCTGGCACTTTTTAAACTGTGGGTCAGGACAGGTTTTAATGCGTCATTATGCGGTACAGGACAGATATTATTTGTGTCCAGTTCAACTAAACTTGGTGGTTGATAGACTCCTTTTGCCCGGCACTTTTTAAATTCTGGGGGTCCATGGCAGGTTTGGGGCTCTTGCTGCGTTCCAGGACACGGATATTTAATGTCCAGTTCAAGTAAACTGATGGTTCACAATCATACTGCTTCTGGCACTTTTTAATTTTGGGTGATGCAGGTTTAAGGGTCAGGCTGTGGTACAAGACAGGGATAGTCTACTCATGAGCCATCCAGTGAGATGTGTGTGTGTCAGTATCATTGCTCTGTTCTCCCCCCCACATCGCTCACTTACTTGTACACTATCTTTCTCCTGTCCTGCACAGGTCCTTCAACACTCTAATACAACAATATCTCCCAGAGCTGTTTCTCGGGGTGAGCGGGGCTTGGGAACACCCGCCCCCACTCCTCCCCACCTTTCTCTCAGCCCGCCCTTAGGGACGACTGTAACGGTCTGGTAGTGGATCCGCTGGGCTACCGCAAGCGATGGTGAAAGCCCACACCAGGAAGCGGAATCTAAGTAGGTATTCACCAGAGCCCGCCGCAAAGCGGGATGGAACTTACTGCGGGGGGAATAACCAGGGGCTTCCATTGGCGGGATTTGTTGGGTGGGGGCGGCCAAGGGCAGCGAAGTACAGAATTCAGGCAGGCTTGTGGTCAGGACTGGAGAAGGTCAGGGAAGGGGCTCTGGTTGTAGTCGTAGACAGGCAAAAGGGGCAGGGCAGGCGGCAAGATTCGTGGTCGAGGACAGGCGAAGGTTAGGTACCAGGAAATCAGAACAAGGGTTTTCGAGACGCTTTCTCAGTAGGCAAGGGCACTAAAGATCCGGCAAGGCTGTCAGGAAGAGGCAGGCTTAAATAGGGGCAGTGACCATCAATGGCCAATTACCGGTGCACTGGCCCTTTAAAGCTAACACTGCCGGCGCGCGCGCCGTGGGACAGTGACAAATGGGACAGGAGCACGGCTGGGTAAGTGAACGCTGGCACGGGCAGAGGGGTGAGTGCACCCGACATGCGGGAGGCGGCGCTTCTCAGCGTCGGGGCACGGAAGCGCCCGTGACCCGGGACGAGGGTCGCAGGGGCATCCGTGACAACGGCCCTGTGTATGGGAAGCTGCAGCAATGATTTCCACTATGTCTTATTTTCGGGGGTGCCTTATATTAGGGAATTCAACAAAATCTCTGCTATGTCTTACTTTTGGGGGTGTCTTATTTTCGGGGAAACACAGTAGTAGTTCAGTCCAATGTAATCAACCGCATGAATCCATCATGTAATTTTATTTCTATTTACGCATATGGACATAGAAATGGTGACATTTTATACAAAATATTTTCAGTCTAGTTGAGACCTTGTTCACATATTTTGCAACTGATGCATTAGAAGAATATAGAAAACTGTTTGAAGCTCAGCAGAAGAAGCAGAAGAAGAGCATCTGAATACCTTCAACCAGCTCTGAGATTCTATTGTTAAGTGTGCCGAGCAATATTTTTGTAACAAATATAGTATTTGATAGGAGACCTAAAGGACTTTAATCAATCAAACCAAAAGTGCAACTTGGGCATCCTTATTAATAGTATCGTTAAGTCTTGTATCTGGTATGTACTATCCTTATTTTATTATAATCTGACCAAAGCTTAAAGCTTATCCTTCCATGAGATCTACAAACCTTAGTAAATGTCAAGATTGGAGGACAGTAATGTCCTTACTGTAATTCTCTCAATGAACTATGCCACCATCAGGTGATACAGTGTGCAGTTAAAATGATAACCAACCAGGCATCCTCTATTGATTTGTGAAATGTCTTTCACAAGTGACCTATTATTTTTTTAGGTCTTGTTTACATAAGGCCTCATGGCTCCACAACAGGCAATACCCTTGGATTTTGATGTGGATTTTGACTTGGTTGGACATGGTTATGAATGCAGTTTAGCCCCAAATCCGTGTCTATAAGTGACAGGTCACTTTTTTTTTAGACTACAAGATATCTTTACTCACTCTCCAAACAGAACACACAAACAAACTGTCCCTGCATAAAGTCATTAAAAAAAAAACCCTGGATCAGAATGATCAGTCATGTAGTTTCCATTCTTCCTTATGAAGCTCAGAAGCCACTGGTTTAAAATGGTGTGCTCATAAAAAAAAATTACATCATGCCCCATATCAGAGCCAGAAATAGCGACAAGTAACAAGAGCAGCAACACAGGCCAGATACAACAGACACCGCATATAACAATGTCAGCCAAATTGCCTCCATTATACAGCCAATCACATAATGTCCCCTTAACAGAACGATCCACTGTGTTCTTTATATATTCAGCCAAGAATATTTCCATTGTTATATCTTATACCCAAGATTTTAGTTATAGTGGCAATGGATGAACAGTGGTGATAGGGACTGGGTACTACATATTTAATTTGATTTAGTGGATTTTGCTGTAGACGCTGAAACACACAATTTATTACCAGGTCTTGTAAATAATTAATCCAATATATTATAGGTGAAATTTCTTACTTTTTAAGAATTCCCCTTGTGTTCTGTCCTTTCCTCTTGTTCCTGGAGATTTATATAATCTGGCACAAACCTAAAGATAAACATCATCAATGTAACTGAAAGTGTAACAGTAATAATACTCTGTTCTTTATCATACAAGGCAGATATACATATTCATTGTGCTTCCTATTGCAGTTTAATAGCTTAATGCAGCAGGATTTCAGGTTCAGCATATATCACATTGTCTTTGAAATACATAATGCACAGTTTAGGGCTAACCAAAATCTAGTCCATATACACAGACAGCTACTTTACCTTATATACAAAGACACACAAAGACATCACTCCCAATCTTTCTCTAGAATAACTTACTGCACTTCTAATGTTATAGTTATGTTGTTGTGGAGGTATTGCCTCCTATGCATTCCTAAAGGTGGTGACACTGTATAAGTGGGAAGCTATCTGACTGCAGGGGCTGTGAAGTCGGGGGCTACGTCTAAGAAAAGGGGATGGGTCATTTGGACAATTTGATTGGTTGCCACTTGCCCTATAAGCTGGTTTATATTGGCTAGGCATAGGGTAGGATGGGCTACTCCCTGGCACCTCCCTTCCCTGGCACCTCCCTTCTTTGGCACCTTGCTTCCCTCGTACTTCTCCTTTCTCGCATCTCCTCTTCCATTGGTAGCTTGTTGGTGGTAAGAAGTTCGGCCACACTCACCATTTCTCATGTTATTTGTTGTTTCTGCTGGTGTTTTTGATTGCTTATGTTTCCTTTCAAGTCACAGATGGTGGTAATGTTTGGTGGTAAAGGACTAGTGGGTGGTATATGCTGCCATTGGAATAATAATAATAATAATAATAATAATAATAATAATAATAATTCTGTATGTTAATTGAGTTTATAAAGCTGTGACTGACCCTTTCCACTTAAAAGAAAGAATTAGTTGCCTGTACTTATTGTACTATTATAATAATATACTATATTAGAGCTACTTTACAAAACAATCTTGATGCATTGTGCTGGTAAATATTCTTATTTATATCCAGTTCACTAATTTCCACTCTAGTCAATCTTTAATCACATTATTCATAGATCAGCATTAGGAAATAAATCAGAAAAGATATTTAACTGTGTATTACACAGCTAACAAACATTGCAGTACATTTTCTAGTATTTATATACCTTTTATCTGCTTTACAGTTTCTATTTGCTTTCAGATTTTTCATAATGTGGTTAACAATATGTGTTTTGTACACATAATGGTCTTGACAAGAGTCAAGAAAATAAAAGCAGAAAGCTATGTAGGACACCATACGCAATTCAAGAATAAAAATAAACCATGTATACTGGAGCTTTATATCTGACAATAAAATAATCCTTGACTCCATTGCTGCTGTTGATATTGAAGACTACTTCGGGAATTGAATATGGAGAGTCCCTACATAAAGTATATCTGCCCTTGAGGGGCACTTTATGCTCTCCACCCTGGTTTACCCTAAGCCAAATCTAGTAGGGAAACATACTCCAGATCCATGTTTCTATCCAGAGGCCTGATAGGCGTGCAAAAGGAATCTAAAATGTCTTCAGTAAGGGGAATATATGATAAAGAAAGGGATGGGTGGGACGAAAAAAAGAAAGGTTACGAAACTCAAAATGTTTCGGATTTCAGTAGCAATGAGGAACAGCAGTATGTGGACACACCGCTTTCGCATATTAAAGTACGCTGACGGGCAATGCATTTGTTAATGGGAGTGCTTCACAATGTGTTAGTTTGTTGTCGTTGTAGAAAGGTATGCATAGTGCACTTTTGCTTTTACAACTAATCATTTGGAGGTATTTTGTCGCTAGTAACAAGCAGTCATAGGTATTTTGCTGTTACTAATGTGTAGTCATAGGTATTTTGTCTCAAATAACGTGTAGTCGTAGGTATTTTGTCACTACTAATGTGTAGTAGTATGTTTTTTGTCTCAAATAACATATAGTCGTAGGTATTTTGTCTCAAATAACGTGAAAACATATGTTTTTTGTCGCAAATAATGTGTAGTCGTAGGTATTTTGTCATCAATAACGTAATGTCATTTGTTTGTACATGTTGCTGAAAGGCGTCACTACTAGAGATGGGTGAATTTCTGAAAAATTTGATTCGCCAAATTTTCCGGCAAAATTCTTTTCGACTCGAATTTATTTGAGGGAATCGCATTAAAAAACAGCTATTTCCTGGCCATAGAGAGACTGTAGGGTGTTGTAGAACATTGTGCCATGCTATGCATAAGGACAGTGGTTGCTGTGTTTTAGTATGACACGCAGATGACTGCCGCCGCTCTTTGAATCGCTTCACACTTCACTTCTCTGGGCAGTTACAGGGGCAAAACTTACCAAATAACTGAAGTGGGAACGCAGCCTGACAAGGTAATGTCAGTGCCAGCTAGAAAGACCTGAGCTATGGGCTAAGATCCCACTATAGCATCAAAGAGTGCACTCCTTTTACACCGACATCATATGATTCAACAGATTATGACAGAACCTACACTGTTAAACGCTGATACATGTAGAGCCCTCCCCCCCCGAAAGAGTGGAGAGGATGTCAGCAGTAATTTTGCATTGACGTCACTGATCATGTTGCCCTTCCTTTCATCCGTCAGTGTCTGCTTTCAATCGCTCAATAATCCATAAGCATTGCTAAAGCCAAAAACAAACAGGAGATAATCCAAAACAGAGATGACCAGTTAATGGGATATTTGCATGTCTTCTGTGTTCTGTATCTACTCCTGCTTTTGGCTACCTAATCATCAGACAATCCTGATCCTTTTCATTCCTTCTGACAGATTAAAAGAGGGGAAAACCAAACATAGTGGCAACATCATAGAGTGGTGGAGGGTGGAAACAGCATTAGGAAACCACAAGGTGTTCGAGTTAGACAGTGGTCAGTTGGCAGCAGCATGAATAGGCCACAGAGTGGCACAGTCACAGAGTGTGGAGGTGGCAGCAACATCACTAGACCACAGAAAGGCAAATGACAGGTTGAGAAGGTGGCAGCAACATCACAAAACCACAGAGTGGCACCATGACATATTGAGAAGGTGGTGGCAACATCACTAAACCACAGAGTGGCAAATGACAGGTTGAGAAGGCAGCAACATCACTAGACCACAGAGTGGCAAATGACATGTTTAGAAGGTGGAAGCATCATTAGTAGACCACTGTGTGGCAAATTAAAGGTTTAGAAGGTGGCAGCAACATCACTAGACCACAGAGTGGCAAATGACAGGTTGAGAAGGTGGCAGCAACAACATTAGACCACAGAGTGGCACAATTACACAGTGTGGAGGTGACAGCAGCAACATCAGTAAGCCACAGAGTGGCATAATGACAGGTTGAGAAGGTGGCCGCTACATCAGTAGTTCACAGAGTGGCACAATAACAGGTTGAGAAGGTGGCAGCAACATCAGTAGGGGCTCGTCTGGGATCCGGGACCTCTCGCACCCAAAGCGAGAATCATACCCCTAGACCAATGAGCCAAACCTGATCAGTAGGCCACAGAGTGGCACAATGATAGAGTGTGGAGTTGGCGGCAGCAACAGCAGCAGCAGCATGAGGTCGGAGAGTGACACAATGACAAATTCGGGAGGTGGCAGCAACATGAGTAGGCCACAGAGTTGCACAATGAAACAGAGTGGATATGGCAGCAGCATGAGTAGGCCACAGATTGGCACAATGATACCGTGTGGAGGTGCGTGGCAATACTAGTCCCTGGTAAAGATGGTGGGTGGCAGATGGAGCAGCTTGCAGCAGATATGTGGCATCAGGCGGGTGGCAGCATAAGAATAGTTGCTGAGGCAGGTAGTTTGAATCCAGACTCATTTCTCAAAGTTTTGGTGAGGCATCATGGTGATCTATTGATGCAAAGGCATTGGTGTGTGGAAATCCTGGCCGTCCACGCCGTTTCATTTTGACAATGGGAGCCCTCCACATTTGGGTGGAAAGCGAGTTCCCTTTGGGGGTTTAGCTAGGGCCCCCCCACCCACTGAACCCCGCTTGATGCCCCACACCGGGCAGGACAGCTTCTCCGTGCAAACTCAGCTTTTGCGGACCAAATCCAGTTTGGCTGCCCAGTAGTCCAGGGGATTTCCTATGGGGTTCAGGTGTGCCCCAGTGGGCCCACCATTGTTGGTTCGGGGTCTGTCCGGCCCTGCTGCACTGGGTGAGTACCTTCTCATAGGAGGGAAGGAAGCTGCTCACAACTTTCCAGGACTAGGATGCTACTAAAGGAGTGGTAGCTCCTCCCCCCACCACCTACCCCAGCCCCGTGGCAGTTTGTGAGCGATGGGGAACCCTCGGTCAGCCGTAGGGATGGACGAGGCGAATAGAGGCCAAAACTGATACATAGGATTTTTTATAGTACGTGAGTTCTCCTCACTCTCGGCAGGGGGAAAAAAAAGCCCCCCTTTTGGGAAACCGGTAGTGAGGGTCCAAGAGGGTGGGAGCCAGAATCTCTCTCTGCCCTGATGACTATTCAGCTTCACTTTGAGGCAAATCAGCATGCTGCGGGGCCCTAGCCAAGTGCTCTGGGGGGGACTCCCTGCCCCCAGTACTGTATACTGCCCCGTGTGTTGGGTAACTGCCTCGTCTTTCTCATCTCCCACCTCCTCGGGTGTCCTGTCCCCCCTATGTCACCTGAGTAAAAAAAAACCTCATTTCGCCAGGGACGCTTGTGCTCCAATGTCCTCCTCCAGTTCATCACCCACCGGACTCTTTTGGGCCCTGAGATTAGTCGCCACGTCTCCATCCCCCGACCCGACAGATTTTGCGCATCTTTTCCCGGGTATGAAGCATGGAATGACGTTATTCTCCCCTAGTCGGCTTGAGCAAACGGCAGGTGTCCCAGGCTGCCACGGCTGACATCAAAAAATTCACAGGGGGTACTCCTTTTGCTTGGGGTCCTCAAAAAATCTTAATGGCCTTTCTGTTCATACGTCTTTCTCAATAGGAGCTGGATTCCAACAGGGGGAAACATCGCATATCAGCGTATTTGGGGAGGGCCCTTCTGCCGTGCAGTCAAGGAGGGGGTTTTTGGCTTTGTGGAATGAATGAAATGCATGCACAGTTTTCTGGCCATTTTAAAAAATCTTGCGATGGGTGGGCTTCAGAAAAACCTTTTGACAACCGATTAACACGTGCGCATGCAGGGGTATGGGTCATCCCCCTGAGTGGGGCAGACCCTTTTTTTTTCCTTGTCTGTCACCTGTTTTGATTTCGTGTGCGGAGAAAGCCACACATTGATTTAGTTCATACGCGAAGCAGGTCCCCGCCCTGTGTGCTTCTTCGCACAGGCAAACCAGATGTAGAACAGCGCGAACCCCCTGTGCCCCGCCATGTGGATGATGGAGCCACTTAATTGTGGGGTGGAGGAGGCGGAAAAGGGCAGGGCGAGTTTACAATGGAGGGAAAACAGCGGGCTCTTGCAAAATTGCTGGTGTGGGGGGCAGGAAGCACACTCACCCCGTGGGGCCCAAAAGGACTGACGTCCCTGAAATAGTTACGCTCCAAAAATTCGCGCTGCCGTGCATTGGAAGAAAACCCATAAGCTCAAGGGGCTGGCCCCCCTTCTGTTTACATATTTGTGCAGGGCGGTACTGCCCTTTTTTGAAAAGAATTACAGCTTGGGACTTCCACTCGGTCGGGAAAGCAATTAGTTCCTGAAAGGTGGGGTCCACCAATTGGAAAGAGGGGACTGCAGTACCAAAAACTTGGCAGGGGCACGGGCCTTTTTGCACCTTGGTGAAAAAATCTCTGTAAGCTCAAACACAGAGGCTAACTTTATGGCGGTTCTTTAGATCATACCTAACGCACAGTTTAAGGGGGCGTAAGCAGTATCCTATTGCCTATTGTTTATATCATTATCTTTACACGTTGATGTGATAATGTTTTTATGGCACTGTTCCGATTTTTGCTGAGTATATTTCGCGTTCTTAATGCTTTATCATATTATGATTTTTTGTATTGGACCTGATTATTGATGCACCATACCAGCTGACCTCATTATTAAGTAATAGGTGTGTACTGTTCCCTGATGAACCCACGATATCTGTGGGGAAATGCGTTGGGACAGGGAATTATTGTTTAACTCTTTGCCACTAGGTCCGGGATAGGGCTATTTTTGTGTCTTATTTTTGTTGGTTGTGTGTTCAGTTTTGTTATGTATTTTCTGTATATTGTTTTTTCTTTAGTTTCAATTGTACACGTGTGAGGGACGGTGTAGGGCATTTGGGGTAGGTTCGAGAGCAGAGTCGCCCCTTTTGGGGCGGGTTCTCCGCTGTTTCTGTAGGATTTATCAATAGGGTATATTGAATTAAAGGTTATTTTTTAACTGTGTGTATCGAGCCCTAAGGTATTAGTTTTTGGAGTTTTTGGTTTGCACCTTAGGATGGTTGGACGCATACTGCTGTCTCTTGGTAATCGCCTCGGTGAACGACTGCTGGCGCCATCAGTGGCGAGGAGCAGGAGCATCTGAACTGGTAGATGATGGGAAAGGCAAACAGCTCCCTTCTGCAGTGGTGGTGAAGCCTTGACTGGCTGAAATGGCAGGCGTGCGCTGGGCGCTGCTGCTGTTGCTGTGGAAGGATGTACCACCACATCTGAGACACGTTTCTCCCAGGCCACTGGATGGTGATGATGTATGTGTTGACACAGGGTCATGGCGCCAACGTTAGCTCCTTGGCCACGCTTCACTTCACGCTTCACAGATTCTACATATACACATGTTCGGCTCCTACAGTGTCTTAGCAAAAAACTGCCACACCGCCAAGTAGGTGATTTTACCGAGTGACTACTACCTCAGCTCCCTCGGTGAGCCCCTGTGCCGCTACTTTCTTTGACCTGCGAAGCAGGTTTTCTACCCTGTGGCCGTTTGGCTCTCGACCTCGCACTGCTGCTACCCTGCTGACTCAAGGCCACACTACTGACTTGCTGGCTGCGCCGCTGCCTGACGCGCAAGCTGACGCCCTCTTCTCCCGACGATGATGATGAAGTCCTTGCTTCACCCGGCTCCCAAGTGCGGTCAGCTTCATCGTCATCGATTTGTGTTTGCCCGTCACTGCTCTCCTTCTCAACGGTCAAAGTATGCAGAGCCTGACTGCTTGAAACAAAACCTCTCATGCCACTCTTCACATCAATACTTTCCCACCTACTGCAAGAAGCAGCGGATGTGTGCCCCACCTCTTCGCTGCCAAGTACCTACTGATTGTCCTCAAAGAGTTCATCCTCACTGTATAGTGGCTCTGAGCCCAGACCACATAGTAGTTCTCTGGCTGAGGGAACCAAACGGGACAGAGGCGGGTTGAGGACAGGTGAGGGCTGCTGACCTGTTCCCGGGCCATGCCAACTAAGGGTTGTGTCTGACGAACCCACGGACACTTGGCTGGGGTTGTCAGATGTCATCTGGGAGGAAGTTGATGACCTAGTCAACCAATCAAGAACTCTTGGGTTGCTGGTCAACACACGGCCGCTAGATGACACCGGCAGTTCTGGCCTCACCGAGTCACCCCTGCTGCGACCTGTGCCTGCTCCAGGAACGTTTGTGCCACTGCCACTCTGATATGTAGGGCCTGGCACCTATCTGTCTGACTTAATGTTTGATCAAAAATTTTCAGACTCTGTTTAATGAATTTGTCTGTATATTAAAAAAAAATACTGACACCCTGTATTTTAATCCAAATTACCCCACAATCAAGAGGTTAAATTAATCCTTGGGTATAAAATACCCTAAAGAAAAAGCATATGTAATTTAGGCGTATATGGGACAAAAAATACAGACATCCTGTGTTTTAGTTCAAATTACCCCACAATCAACAGGTTAAATGAAGCCTTGGGTATGAAATACCCTACAGAAAAAACAGATGTAATTTAGGAGTTAATGGGAAAAAAAAATACTGACACCCTGTATTTTTGTCCAAATTACCCCACAAAAGGTTAAATTCAGCCTTGGGTATGAAATACCTTACAGAAAAACCAAATGTAATTTAGGCGTATATGGGACAAAAAAATACTGACACCCTGTATTTTAGTCCAAGTCACCCCACAATCAAGAGGTTAAATTAAGCCTTGGGTATGAAATACCCTACAGAAAAAAACAGATGAAATTAAGGTGTATATGGGAGAAAAAAATACAGACACCCTGTATTTTAGTCCAAATTACCCCACAATCAATAGGTTAAATTAAGCCTTGGGTATGAAATACCCTACAGAAAAACCAGATGTAATTTAGGCGTATATGGGACAAAAAAAATACACACACCCTGTATTTTAGTCCAAATTTCTCCACAATAAAGAGGTTAAATTAGGGCTTGGGTATAAAAGACCCTACAGAAAAAACAGATGTAATTTAGGCGTATATGGGACAAAAAAATACTGACACCCCGAATTTTTGTCCAAATTACCTCACAATCAAGAGGTTAAATCAAGCCTTTGGTATGAAATACACTACAGAAAAAACAGATGTAATTTAGGCGTAAATGGGACAAAAAAATACAGACACCCTGTATTTTAGTCTAAATTACCTCACAAGTGGTTAAATTAAGCCTTGGGTATGAAATACACTACAGAAAAACCAGATGTAACTAAGGCGTATATGGGACAAAAAAATACAGACACCCTGTATTTTCGTCCAAATTACCCCACAATCAAGAGGTTAAATTAAGCCTTGGGTATGAAATACCCTACAGAAAAACCAGATGTAATTTAGGCGTATATGGGACAAAAAAAATACAGACACCCTGTAGTTTAGTCCAAATTACCCCACAATCAAGAGGTTAAATTAAAGGGGTTGTCTCGCTACAAAGAATAGCTTTCAAATTGTAGGGAACACAAAATAAAGACATTTTCCAAATATATTGCTTTGTTCCTCTGTTTTCCCTAAGGAGATACAAGTGAATTTATGACCTCCCTGGCTATTTCAGTTCCCTCAGTAACTGACCTGTAAACAATTCTCCCCCTGCTGTTTGTTCAATGAGATAACAGTGAGTGAAGTCATCACACAGGTTGTGGCAGTGTCCTGTGCTGCTCAGCAGTAAAAGCTTGATTTATGTCAAATAAACAGAACTGTAATTAAGGCTTTTGTTTTGGGGATCAGATAAGAAGTATTGTTAGTAGTTTGAGAAGCTAATCTGATCTAATTAGCATCTGAAAGCACGGCAAGGCACAGAGCTGTACAAGCATGGAGCTTATGCAAATGAGTCAGTCTGAACCAGGAAGTGACAGAGTATTTCATTCATGCATTGACTGAAACTCTGAAGGGAGACAACTCCTTTAAGCCTTGAGTATGAAATACCCTACAGAAAAACCAGATGTAATTTAGGCGTATATGGGACAAAAAATACAGACACCCTGTGTTTTAGTCCAAATTACCCCACAATCAAGAGGTTAAATTAAGCCTTGGGTATGAAATACCCTATAGAAAAACCAGATCTAATTAAGGCGTAAATGGGACAAAAAAATACAGACACCCTGTATTTTAGTCAAATTACCCCACAATCAAGAGGTTAAATTAAGCCTTGGGTATGAAATACCCTACAGAAAAACCAGATGTAATTTAGGCATATATGGGACAAAAAAATATAGACACCTTGTATTTTAGTCAAAATTAACCCTAGTCAACTCTATTCACTACTGGGTCCACTCAATAATCGATACAAACGAGGACACATTGAACAATTGTATTTAGAATTGAGAAGGTATAAACTATTGTCCTTTACTTACTAAAGACTATATTAATGCAATTATACCACTGTATTTATATTTCTGTATAGCGAATAACCTATATTGGTTTTATTAATTTTTTTTCCATATATTTTACCTTAAAAAAGTTTTCAAGTTCACAAGAATGTCACACACAACCAAAGTTTATTGCCATTGAAGTCGGCGCCTATGGCAGTACTGGGAACTCCCGGGTGTTGCTAACATCACAATTTGGTTGTACAGTGCTGCAGAATCAAATCACAGTACCACCAACAACTGCCCTGCCCGGAACATCACATATAGTCCCCTATGTGATGGTCGCAGATGAGGCTTTCCTGCTGATGACCAACATGCTTCAGCCCTTCCCTCAGAGGGGACTGGATGTGTGGAGGGGGGTATTTAATGCCCGTTTAAGCTGCGCACACAAATTTGTTGAATGCGCCTTTGGTATTCTGTCGGCTAAGTGAAGGGTTTTCACTGGTCTATTGCAGTTGAAGGCAGAAACTGTAGATTTTGTAGTAAAAGTGGCCTGTATCTTACATAACTATGTACGGGACTGTGAAATCTACCAGGGTGTGGAAGAGGAGACACAATCCACTTTTATTAATTGCCCACTGTTTTTTCAAGTAATCCGTCCTTCACCTACAGTTGTCCATGTGAGAGAAACCTTCGCTGACTACTTCATGAGTCCCCAAGGCGCCATGTGCTGGCAATTTGCCTGCCTCCATCCTCGCTCTCTCCAGCACTGATGGTTGACTATGTTTTTACCATCTAAAAACAAAATATAGTCAGAACATCCATTTTGAAAAATAAGTATATATAGGTGCATGCTTTTGTGGCAGCCAAAAGCAATGCAAACACAACACTATCAGAAGCACTCTACAAGCACTAAAAAACAGTTAAAGGAGACATAGGAATTTTTTGGAAAAGCATTTCTACTTGTCATGATCATGCCAGAAAGAACCCCAGCTTTGAGTTCTGGTCGCCGGCCGCGGCCGATGCGACGTAAGCCATGGTTTCTGACATAGTGTCTCATTTGTGTTTACCAGTGTGAACTGGGTTTTTCCCTGCTATCTTGATTGATTCCTGGCCGACGCATGGGTTAACCTGGCTCCTTCCTCCTGGGTGATTGACAGCTCTACCTTCCTATCTGGTCTTCTGTTTCTTCCTCCTATTGCCTTTGTCCTTAGTTCTCCTAGAAGGTATTTAAGGGCTCTTCTGTCTCATCTCTTTGCTGGTTATACTGGTCTGTTCTTGCCTATTTCTCACCCTCTCTATTCTGTGCCTCCCTGGTTACCTTACTCTGCTTGGATCACGTTTATTCTTCTGCCTTCTGACTTTGTACCGCATTCCCGATAGTCACCGACTCGGCTTGCTTGACCTTCCCATATTGTGTTTGTATTGTTTGTCTGCGTCTTGTGTTTTCACACTATTCAGTATAGTGCTCAGTCTTCTGGTTGTGGCCGACCTATTAAGGAGTCGGGCATCCCAAAAGGCTGGGACAGGGGT
Organism: Phyllomedusa bahiana; assembly: GCA_025379985.1. Lineage (NCBI taxonomy): Eukaryota > Metazoa > Chordata > Amphibia > Anura > Hylidae > Phyllomedusa > Phyllomedusa bahiana. Next base: position 16,036 of record JAODAL010042145.1, on the reverse strand, counting down.
TGGGACCAGTGTCAGGGCCTCACACTGTCTGTGTCTGTTTGTGCACCCCTGACGCGGTCCCTTACACTACTACTTTGGAATATATGAAAATTTTGAGGTTCTTAGTGTACATTTTTTTATTAAAACTGTAAATGCCCAGGCACCAATGGCAAAGTGACCTCAATCCAGATGGGAACCTTTGCTATAGGTTACCTCTCTTGGTGTCTGAAATATGGAGGTCAAAAATGTACACTAAGAACCTCAACATTTTCATATATTCCAAAGTAGCAGAAATGCTTTTCCCAAAAAATTCCTATGTTCCCTTTGAGTGTTTTTAGTGCTTGTAGAGTGCTGCTGATATTGTGTTGTGTTTACATTGCTTCTGGCTGCAACACCAGCGTGCATCTATATACTTATTTTTCAAAATGTATGTGCTAACCATATTTTGTTTTTTTTAGACTGTTTGCATGGGGAAGTGGCTGGCCCCATCTTGGTTTTTGCACCCCATCCATCTGCACAGGTTTCTTAATCAGGTCAGGTTATAGCTGGAATCTTCTCTCCCTGGAATGTGGAAGTAGCTGTAGAATGCATCTGAATATATGAATCTGTTCTACTGCGAGTCATAGATTTAGCACTTTCTAGCTATGAAGCGACAACTCTGACTCAGGTAAACCACTTTTAAAGTGGTCTACCTGTTCCAGCAGTAATGCGCCTGGATTTGCCAATCAAAAGTCATAAATGTGTAGATTTGTACGGTTGTAGTGCGACACGCCTCCAGCAGCCCCCCAATCTCAGGCTCATTACAAAGTTCCGCATGTGCTTTGTAATGCACCTAATACTGGAGTGCATCTGATTAAAAATCTAGAGAACTGGGCCTTGCCAGTTTTCAGACTGAAAAGACACCAGACTTCTGGTGCAGCCACGTACCTACATGTCAACCCAAGAGAGGTAACATATAGCATAGGTTTCCATCTGAATTGTGGTCACCTTGCCGTTGGTGGATGGGCATAAGCAATATGCAAAGCAATCATAGTTGTCCTCTGCATCAACATGCTGTATGAATGAGAGAGTTCTTCTGCCTCCAGTTCTCTGTCCCTTCTACAGTGGGTTCTGTCACTGACTTGTCAGGTGGAACAGGTGTGTGGTGGGGTGCGGGCACGTGGTCTTGGGGTGGCCTCTTGGAGCAGCATTGCCAGATGTTGTTGATGCTGCAGAGGGCTGCATGTGAACAAAGAGCAAAATAGCTAGCAATAAACACACCCACTGTAGGTGGGACCTATATGCCTTGCTTAAACCCTTTGGGTGATTTTTCAGTGGAAACGTGCCAAAAACCGTGACAAAAGATGCCCAACACCCACTAGGAGATTTAAATAGACTTCTGTAGTAAATTTTGTTTTTTTACATGTTCCTAAAACCACTGGCGACCAAAAACGAGCAGAATAAAAAATGACCTGTGTAGACTACAGGTAGTTTTTTTGGAATAAGGTCTATGTGCTCGTTGTTCCATCAGATTCTCATCAGTTTCAATATACTGAAACTGCCGAAAATGGAACGGAAAGCCTCTGCTGTGTAGACATAGTCTAAGAGGAGAGCTAATTTTACACTGTTCTGCAGTACATTAATTTTGCATAAATGTGTACAAGTAATTACATCCTCTAGTGAAAATAAAAATCAAACAATTTTTTTTTTTACGTTTTGAAAATATAAAAAAAAAATAAAAAACAAAAACAATAAAAAAATTAAATATAATTGGTATCACAACAAAAATGGTACCAATGAAAATCACAAAAAGCAAGCTCTCACGCAGGTCCAAATATGGAAAAATAAAAAAGTCTCAGGAAATTACAAGGCATTTGAATTTTCCATGAAGGAGGGGGAGAACCATTTGCCTAGGAAACCAAAATGCCCTGTTCTGCCCCTGCTGACACTCCTCCATTGTCTATCCACTGTGGTCATTGCTGTTAAGGCTACTTCAAGAATTCCACCTGGGGATTCCTTATAGTGATTTCCTACAGTGATTTCAAAATCACTTATACTATTCCCTATTATATAGCCCTATGCCAAATCTTATAAAGAAACTGTCCTATGGGACTTCTATGGAAATCCATCAGAAGAAGAGATTTGTAACAAATTAAGTGAGAGGGAGCAAAAACAAAAACAACAGAATAAATAAAAAAAGGGTTGTGCACAGGTCATTAAGTAAGTCATCTACAACAGGTCCAGGTCAGCATTATGCATAGCTATCTGCATCAAGTGGTTTAAGAAAAGGGCATTAGTTAACTTATCGGAGCCAGAGTATTGCTGTCCTAACAATAGCAAGAGGGTGCTATAGAAGACCCCTGTTTATTCTTGAAAGAGAGCCTGGTAGAGTTATAAGGAAGGTGGTCTGAGACAAACCATGAAAGCTATATTTGTAGACATTGCTTTAAATCTTAAGCCTCAAATTCTAATAGTAGCAAGGACATTAACATGTATTGCTTTTAGTTTAAAAAAATGTACATATGTATTTTCTTGTGAACAAGAATTCTAAAACTTAGCCATTGGATGCATTTTCTGTTTTCCATGATTCAAGTTATCCCTGGATTCAAGATGTTGTATGGGGACCAGTTCTTGGGCCTAAGAGGTTTCAGGCCTTTTTTTAACTATTAAATATTTAACTTCACAATGTCTCCGGGTTCATTAACCTTTTTTTTTTCCAAAAAAAATAAATTTTTTTTTCCAGAACTATTTTCCAATAATTTTTTATCTGTGTTTTTACCAGTAATCAAGATGCCTTAAACAAAAAACTATTCAATCAGCTTCAAGGATATGTCTACCTGCCCTCCTTCTCCACTATTTTTGAAGGATAGTTTTAACGTAGATATGGTTTAATTATTCTTTCATTGCTTAAATAGCATAATACTCATTTTTATGTGTTCCAATTATCTTAGAGTTAGGCAACTTCAAAAATGGTGTTAGAGCCTCTATTTAATATATTCAAAATGGCGACAATCAAGGTCAGATACATTATTTTCATATAGTCTGAAAAGTGTTTTGATCTGTTGTAGGGTAAGTGATTAGGCATTCTCAACTTTCTTGTGGTAAAGGCATTTGTATATGTGAATAGACCATTTAACTCATTCAATGTGAAATTACAATGGAAATTGTTTTTCTCAGATTTCTGAAAGTAGTTAATTGAATGTTAATAGTTTTGGAAGTCCTACAGATCTGGTATAGACATCCCATTCCTTATCCTTTAATGACCTTTAAATTCCAGTTTTGGAAACTTACGAATTTTTTCTTTGCCGTTTCTTTTCCTTATGAAAATATATTATTTATATCTTATCTTCTCTATCTTCTTCAACCCTTTTTTGTTGCACTTGGAAAAAATTTTTAAAAAGTGCAGGAAAAATTTGGGTGAGTGTTTGTGTGTTAGAGTTGAAGAGTAAGGCTATTGACGTGAGTTTCAAGCAATGCTACATTTTACTTTATTTGAAAACCACTAAAGGCTTCCTTTACACAACCTTTTTACTGGAATTCTTTTGGTTGAAAAAAGAAACATTAAAGCTGCATGAAATTTTTTTATGCTTCATGTATTTTTTTATGTAGTTTTTGTGGAATTTTTACAAAAATAACGGGTGTATGGTTAAACAGTACATTTTTAAGTGGCTTTTTTGTTATGTTTTTCTCATGACAAATCATGAAATTCATTGATCATTAGTGTTGAGCGATTTTATTGACAAAGTTGAAATCGGCAAGGTTTTTATGGTGATCGAAATTTTCAGATCATGGAAAATTTTGGGTTTTAAAATCTGGGTTTTTTTTAAAATTTTTATTAAGAATGCGCCATTTTCGGCGCTTTCCTGTCATTTTGGGGGCCCAGCTTTTTAAAGATTACGGGAATTAGAGCGGGGTTGGATGGGTGCGAGTCGGATGGGATGTGTAGGGTTTGGGCGTTTGGGGGGAAAAAATTCACATGACCTGTTTTAAAACATGGGAACAGCCCTTCCTGTTCAGTTTTGGTTTTTCTCTCAGGTCTTTTGGATTAGGAGTGCGCTCTGCCCTGGGGCCCAAAAACGTTCAGCAAAATTTAGTCTTTTTCGGGCCAGGAAACCTTATTTTTTAGTGTGACCCCTTCCAATTTAGTTAAAATTGGGAAAATTTGAATTTTTTTAATGTAGTTGTTTTTAAAGCAGCATCTACCGCTGAAAAGTCAGGGGGGTGACGGGGGGGGGGGGGGGGGGGCCCCCGGGGTTTGAACACAGACAACCCTTATCTAAAAAAGAACCCCTGGAAAAAGTTCCCCAAAGGGATTTTGTGTAGCATTGCACTGCAATTTCTTTATTATTAACAGTTTGTTTATTGAAATTTTTTCCTGGAATTGGGCAGCCGGGAAACTTATTTTGGGAAACACTTCATTTTTTAAAAACTCCCAGGTCTTTTTGGTTAGGTAAAAACCCCAAACTTTTTTTCAGTTTTATTTTTTCAGTTTGGTGTTCTTTTTGGGAATTTTACCCTTTTCCCACCTGGGTTGATATACCCATTTTTTGCATTTAAAATTAAAATTTCAGCAATTTGTGGGTCAGACAGGTTGTTTGTTCCCAAAAATCCCGGGTGTATCAAAACGAAAACAAAAAACAGAAAATTTTTTTTGACTTTGGCGCACCCAGCTTTTTCTTTGACGCAGATCCACGTAAATCTTAAACGAAATTTTTAGTCACCACGGTAAAATTTGAAAGGTTTTGCAAAAAAAAAACCGTGTATTATAAAAAAACTTAACGAAAAGTGTTTTTTGATTTTTGGGGCCCCCAAGCTGTTTTCATTGACCCCGATCCCGAAAATTTCTTAAAAGAAATTCTATAGTCACCACAGGTGAATTGAAAGGTGAAAAAAATTTCCGTTTTTTTAAACCCAAAAACAAAACAGTTTACGTTTTTTTTTGCACTTTTGCCCAGTCCGTTGTTGATAAAACCCCTTTTGCATTTAAAATTTTGAACCCGCTTTTTTGTTTTGATTAGAGGGATTTGAGTTTTGCTTGTTTTCCCGTCTTTTAATAAGAGACTTTCCAAACTATTCCTTCCCTTCTAAATTTTTTATTTCTGATCATGGGCAAAATTGCGGTGGAAAAGCGAGCAAAGGGGGGGAGAAATGGAGGTGAGGGTACGAGGAAGGTTTGCCCCTTTCCGGGTGCTGGGGGGACAATCGAATGCCAGCGGATCGTCAGTTGCGGGAAAAGTCGGGCCCCGTCATCACGGGGCCCGGGGCCCCTGTGAATTTAAGAAAAGAACACGTCCCCCTTTATGTCCTTCCCAGTGGTTTAATGAAACCCTGAATCTGGGCCGGGTTTTTCCCCCTGGTCCCCCCAGTCAAGGCACAAATTTCATCATCGCTTCATCAGCATCGTCCAACATGAAGCAGCCCAAATGTCAACTCGTGTAGCCCTACGGTGGATAATCCATTGTTTTGAAGTCCTTTTTGATGAAAAAATTGGGGGGGGGGTTAAAAGGGCATGTTAAAAGATAAAGGAGGATGATTTAGTCTGCTCTGACGCCCAGTTACTGATCCCAATCGAGGAGGTGAAGGAAGCCGGTCAATCGGAAAAAATCCCGGGCGGTCGGCAACGCCTTGCAGTGCCCTTTGCTTGTGGGACCCCCAGCTCTGGATGAAAAAAGTCGGGACGACCAAGTAAACCTGTGTTGATGATGATGATGAGGGAAGGGACATTGCGGACCCATCCGGGGTTTTTCCCCCAAAAAAATTTGCTTGGAGGTTTATACGGACGGGAGGAAGACGATGGGGTAGTGTCAAAAAAACAGGTCCCGCCAAAAAAAAGGGGAGGGCGGGCCGGTCGCAAAAGTCCGTGATAGGGGGATTCCCCGCCACGGTCAGCGAAAACCCCCGGCTCCTGTTTACCCGTAAAAAGGCCCGGGGACCTCCCCCAACCCTGGGCCTTCTTTAAAAAAAGCCTCTGTTTTAAACCGGGATGTATTTTGCCCCCTTTTGCCGTAAACCCCATAAGTAGGGGCAAGAACCTTAGGGGAAAACCCCCCAACTTGTTAGGCACATGCAGCGAAGGCTTGGTTGAAATGGGGGGGAAAAATTTGGGCCAAAAAACCCCAAAACCGCCCCGGGGGCCTAAAACCACTGTCACACCCTCTGTCTCCCTCCTCCTCCTCCTCCCCCACCCCCAAAGGGCGTTCCTCAGCTGCCCTTGTCTCTCGAGTCATGATCAGGGATCAGCCTCCGCTTCACCCTTTCCCCCGTCGCCGAGTACCACCGAAACACCAGGGGGAACCCATCCTACCCCTTCTTTTCCCACCGGTTGACGCCCTTTGCCCCCTTTACAGCGGCCAGTCTAGCACCCAAAGCCTTCTGTCTTCCGGTTTGGGGGGCAGAAAAAACATTTTTAACCCAAACCACCCCAAAACCCAAAAAGCCTAAATTGTGGGCTTTGCCAGGTTTTTGGGGCCTTGAAAATGTTGCTTTCCGTCTGGTTCCACGGGGGTTTCCCGCCACTTTCATGGCCCGCCTCCCCAAAAATCCCCAGATGGAGAGGCATTTCTTTGCCAGAAACCCCGCCCCTCCCCTGGCCCAGCCCCGTGTCATCAAAATTTTCAAGGCGTTGTTGCTTCTGTGCCCGGGAAAAGCCCATCCACCACCAAAACCCAATGGATTTATTTAAGCCGGAAAAGGGGCCGGGCTATTTTTTCTTTTGGAAGCTCATTTGGGTGAGCTGGGTGGGTCTCGGGGGGTGACGGTGGCTCTCAGGCTTGGGGGCACCCCTTTAAAAAAACCCGCAGGGATGGTGCAGGGCTTTTTCCCCCCAAGGTCCTCTGGTGGCATTCTCGTCCCCAGAGACCCCGGGCCCGTTTTGGGAAATTTTAATTTTGCCTTGGGGCCCGTCCCCACAGGTCAGGGTTTGTGGAACGGTCTCCGAAACGAGCCGAGCGTGGGGGGGGTGACAAGAACCTGGGGCCGGGGCAAGGTTGGTGTGTGTTTAAAGGGCAAATTGCTGGTTTCCCCTTAAAGGTTTGGGTGGGGCGGGAGCACACCCCTTGGGCCTGGCACAGGGTCATGAACCTTGCCCGTCCAAAAATTTTTTAAAAAGGTTTCCCGGGGTCTGGATCCCCTGCTGAAAGGCCGGGCTGGGGGCCCCTGGTTCGCACTTCCCCGTTCGTACCCTGCTTCGCCCCGGGCCTTGGCTGCTTTTTGGCGTCCCCGGGGCCTCCCCGTAAAACCGTCTCATTTTTGGAGGGCAACAGCGGGAAAATTCCCCCCTCCACTTGCCCCAGCGATTGTGGGGAGCAGCGCAATGCCCATTACGCAGTACGAAGTAAAAACAGGGCCTGACGAAAGGGGGTGCGGCCCTCGGGGTTTTTGGCCCCCGAGGAGTGGGGGGCAGGTGAAAAAAGCTCTGCCCATCCTTCCCATTTTTGAAAAAGGGCCCCAAAATTTGGTCAGTGGGCGATCCCTTGTCGCATGACTTTGGGGTGATCTTGTTCGGGAAACGTTTCGTTGGACACTCTAAAATTTTTCGGGTTTCCCGCCAGGGGGAAAGGAGGAGAGGGGACACAGATGCAGACACGGACCCCTTTTCTCCGTCAAATCCCCCAAGGGGCCCCCGACAGTTTCTAAATTTTTAAAAGTCTTTATTAGGCAGGGGTTTTCCGGGGTCCAAAAGTAGGGGGAAGGGGCCCCTCGGGTCTCGGGGTGATATATGAGGCATGTGGGGGTGTGTTGAAGCTGTGCCGGGGGAAAGGGGAGGGGGGAGGAGGTTTTCCCTTTAGCCCGGGAAGTCCCGGCCTTGGAAAGGGAGGTTGGCGTGATTGGGGGCGATGGGGGAGTTTGGGTTTTGTAGCCGAGGTTTTGGGAACTAAAGGCCCATTTTCTAAACATGAGTGCTTGGAGCTCCATTTTCCCCCAAAACATGATCCTCGCTTTAAAGGCCCATCAAAATGAACATCGTTACGGGGTGGCCACCCCCCTTGATCCCCGGTAAAAAACCCAAAAACTAAGCCCCTTTCCCTTTTTCCCCCCTCAAATAGGGTAAAAAAAAAGGAAATGGAGACCTTGCGATTGTTTAAATGGAGCATCTGTTGCTTTGGCTTAAGGGTTTTTTCAAATGCCCGGGGTGGAACAACGCCAGCAAACGTGACGCATTTAGAGTGCCAAGTAGCTTTTAGCGGCAGCAGGGCCCAGCAGCAGGAAGGGTTTGGGCAGAACCCTTTTAATGGGGACCTTGGCAATCTTTTTTTTACCCCCTTTCCCAAAAGCATGCAAAAGGGCCACCACATAAACCCCAGGGGCCCAAATTAAGCCCTTGGTGCTTGACTATTTGGTCTCAAAAACGGTTTTTTTTGTATGGTTCGGGAAACCCAAAATTTGATTTTGGGGTATCCAAAATGGATAAAGGGCCCCGGCTGGCTCCCCCCCGGTTTTTGAGGTTTTGTCCTGCCCAGCAGCCGCGTCATATCTGAGCGGACCTTAAAAGCACGGGGGGGAGGAGTCTTTTTCAGAAAAATCCCACCCGGGGTTTTCCCAAAGATAATGTGGATGTTTGACTTTCATCAAGATGAATCAGGCTTGGATTCTGTTGTTGTTGTGGCCCCAATTTCCCAAAGGTCACCGTTTAGTTGGGTCTACTTAAAATTCCTCCCCAAACGAAAGGGGTCCTCTTGAAAAACTTTTTTTTAAAATGATCTTTTCTTACTGAAAATTTTTATTCTCAATTCCCCAAAAGTTCCTTTTGCTGCTTTTGTGTGAGGGGCTAAAAAACACCAAGGTTTCATGACAAAAAAAAATATTCCCTTTACTCACTTCATTTTTTAGAAATTTTTTTATTTTTCAATGGTTTTGGGGTCAGTTTCATCACAATTTTTTTTAAAAGTGGGTGAGAAGTCATATTTTTAAAATTTTTTGGGGTAAAGTTGCTTTTGAGGGTAAAGCTATAAACATTTGGGCCTTTGGAACAGAAAAAAGTTTCTTCTAAGTGGCATTTTTCCCCCAAATTTTTACGTGGCCCGAGAAATCTTTTTTTTTTATTTTTTTTTGGTCATTTCTGCTTTGAAAAGAGCAATATTTCAGGTCCCTTTTTTAAAAAAAAGTTGGGTTTTTAAAAAGACATTTGTTTTTCACAATTGTCAAAAGTGGGTCATGGGTCTTTTTTTGAAAATTTTTTTGGGGGGATTTTTCTGGGACATGCAGCTATATTTCAAAGGGCCTATTCTAAAAAAATGTTGTTTCTAACAGACATTTGTTCTTCACAATTGTCCAAAATGGTCAAGGGGGCCCTGCTTTGGGAAATTTTTTGGGGGCATTTTTTCTGTGACATGCAGCTATACTACAGGTCCTAAATTTTAAAATGTTGTTTTCTAACAGCCCTTTTTTTTCTTCACAAAGGTCAAGATTTGGGTCAAGGGTTTTTGGGGCTGTCAGGAAAAAAGGAATTGGTAGGGGAAAAAATTAAAGGACACATATTTTCAAATTGCCCTTTTTTTTGAAAAATCTTTTTTAAAAGTAAACAAAATTTTTTATTGGCCCAACCCATTTAAAAACAATTTAAAAAAAAGAACAAAGGCCCTGGGGGGAATTTTCCTCCGTTTTAAAAATGTGTTTTCTAGAATTTTAAAAAACTAAAAAACTTGCATGTACAAAATTAAACTGTTAAAAAAATTCCTCTGAAAAAGTTTCAAAGGGGGGTTTCAAAAAAAATTGACCGATTAGGTTATTTGGGGGCGGGGTAAGGAGCACGGACAGGGAACATAGTCTAAAAACCATTTCCTCCAAACACATTGAGTAAAAAGAGAAAAGAAGCCCAAAATAAAGGGAAAAAGGGGTAACAGGAGCGTTAACCCCAGTTTTTCCCGTGAAGCTCAATTGGTCCCTTTTTAAGGAGGGGCCCAAACGTTTCCCGGTATTGACTGTGAATGAGGAAGGGGTTGGGGTTCTCCCTTCCGGGTTCCCCCACTCTGCTTTTAGCCGGGCAGTTTTCGTTGCTTTCCCTCTCAGGGGCATTTTAACCTGCTGTTAATGATGACGGGCGCCAAACCTGGGCTCTCACCGCAACCCCCTGTAAAATCCGGCCTGGGGCATTTGCTGTGGCCCAGGAAAAATATAGTCAATGTCCAGTGAAACTAAAATGGTGGTTTAAAAACCCTTTTTTTTTTGGGCCCCTTTTTTTTTGTGGGGTCATGAGGTTTGGGGCTAGCTGTGGCCCCGGGGCAGGGATAGTAATGTTTAAATGAAAAAAAAAATTTGGGGGTTAAAGACTCCTTTTTCCGGAACTTTTTTAAATCTGGGGGTTATGCGGGTTTTGGGCTCATGCTGGGGCCCGGACAGGTTTTAAATAAACAAAGAAATTCCCCATTTTTGGGGTTTCGGGAAATTTGAAAAAAATAAAAAATTTAAAACCAAACAAAAAAACTACTTTTTTAAAACATACCTTTTTTTAAATATGAAAAAATAAAAAATGGATCAAAAATAGTAAGGGAAAAAAACCAAAGAAACAAAAAGGGGTTTAAGGACATTTAACACCTACACTGTCCTTGGGTTTTAGACCCCCTAAAAAAACCTCATATAAATTGGAGAACCCGCCCTTTTGGGGACCCCCAAAATTTTTAAAACCCCTACACTGTCCCCTATACTAGGTATGGGCCTACTAAATATAATTAACGGCAGACCACCAGGTGGAGCAGACAAAATAGGATACAAATAGCAGTACCCACAAAAAATAGATATAAAGAAAAAAGGCCAATTTTGGGGTTTAAAAAACATTTGCATTTGAAATTTTTTTCAAATTGCGGGCCCCAAATTACCCCAAATTTCTTTTTGTATATTTTAAAACCCTTCCAGTGTTTTTAATATAGAGGGATAAGCAATGTTTGAAATTATCTGCGCCAAAAGCCCCAAAATGATGTTTTCGACCCAATATGGGGGTTTTTAGCAGGCGTGTTCGGGTTTTAAGCGCCATTTAAAACCCAAAAAAACGGGGTTTCGTCCCTTTCCGGGACTCCTCAGTGGGCCCCAGAAATAACATATCCTCAAAAAAAAAATTTTAAAAAATAAAACATAAAAAACACCTAAAAAAAAGAAAATATACTTTCCTATTTAACCTTGCAAAAAAGGCCCAAAAAGGTCCTGATCCCAAATTTTTTGGGAAACCCGGGGTTTTTCAGTGGATGAAACCAAAGGGAAATGGGAGTTGGTGTGCTCCCCCCGGGTTGCAGACTCACAAAAACCCAAGTTTTAGGTATTGTGCCCAAAACCCATATCTTTACCCGGGGGGAAAATAAATCCCCCCCCGGGGTTTTGTTACCCCCCCAAAAGTAGGGAAAACCGCCCATTTCCCCTTATTACAAGAGGTTTTGGACTACAAACAATGCTAAGAAAAATTCCCCAAAACGGGGGGCCCAAAACCAGGGAAATGCGCAGCCAAAACAAGGCCCCCCGGGGCCCCGGTTACTCTAGTCTTTTCCTATGTTGGGAAGACCGGGGGGAAAGTAAGAAGTTTCGGGGGGGAAAACTTTTGGGGATATCAAAAAAACAGCATGATTCTCCGTTTGCGAGCAGTAGGGGGGAAAACCCATGGGGGAAATTTGGGGGATGTTTTTCAATTCGGGGGTATTGTTTTGGTCAAAACCCCCAGAAAGAGGAGGCAAAGGGGACAAACTCATTCTCGCGTGAAACACGAGGGAATTACAGGCGGAAACTGTGTTTTTTCCCAAAGGGGCTAAAATTAAAGTAACATCTTTCCCCTTGTTTCTTGAAAAACCTTTTGGGTTTGGGAAAGATTCTTTTAAAACAAAATAACCCGTTTGGGAAAACACAGTTTCCCTTTTTAATATCTTTTTTTTATGCCAAAACACCCTTTTTTTTCTTTAACTTGCATATTTGATTGTTTTGGGTTTACCCCCTGTTTGAGTAGGCTCACTGTTTTGTTTTTATTCATTTAATTTTATTTTGTGAAATGGGAATTATTTTATGTTTTAAATTGGAGAGGGGATGGAAAGTAAAATTTTAATGCCCCTTTCCCCCGGGGGTCAGTTGACCCAAATTTTCCATTGGGGGGATCACTCTTGGTAGAAACGGGAAGGCAATTTGAAACAATTTGGCCTTTTTCCTAGTCTATGGGGCCCTCAAATTTAAATTTGCGTATCCCACATTTGGGGGTTTAACCCCGTAGCTACTAGACCTGGCCCCCGCCTCCCAGCGATATTTGGACTTTGACTTCTCTTTGCTTATTTTCCATGGGCGGGGAAAGTATCACTTTCTGTTCCCAAGGAATCTTTTTTGTGGTCCGCGCATACCCCGACGTCCTCGTGTTGTTGTCGTTTTGGGGGGCGCCTTTTAGGGGACCTCGACTTTCTTTAAATGGCGGGGTCCGGGGCCCCGGGCGCAGTGTAGTGCACTTTTTGTCGGCCCCCCCCGCCATCTTTATGGTGCCCTGTGCAGGGGGAAAATTCCGTTGGGAAAACCCTTTTCTGGCGAAAGGTGCCGGGGGGCTAGAGGAACCCGGGCGCTCCCGGGGGGCCCTTTTTTGGGCCCAGCCGTGCGTGGTTTTGGACGCCGTTTGGTTTTTCCTGACATGTGTTTTTTTAAGTCCTTACTCTCTTGTAATAGGTGAAAAAGGGGGCCCGTTTTTCCCTCCGCTTTTTGGGGGGTATTTTCCCTGGGGGGGTTTTTTTTTTTCCCCCCGGGGGGAAAAAGTTTTGGTTTGGGGGGGACCCCTAAAATACCCCCGGGTTTTGTGAGCCCTGCACCGGGGGGGAGAACACCCAACTCCTATCCTTGGGTTTCCCATCCACCCTGACCCGGTTAAAAAAATATTGGAGATCCAGGTTTTTTTTGGGCCCCTTTTAGTCAGGGGTTTTAAAATAGGAATGGTTTTTTCTTTTTAAAGTTTTGTTTTTAGGGTTTGTTTTTGGGTTTTTTTTTTGGTTTTGGTTTTTTAATGGGGACCCCCGGGGGCCGCTTTTTAAACCCTAAAACAGCGATGCGTATGTACCATTTTGTTTAAAAAATCATCATTTTTGGGTCTTTTGGCGCAGATAAGTACTAGCTTTGCTTTTTTCCCAAATATTGATAAAGGTGGGGTTTTTATTATCCCTTTTTGGAAATTTGGGGCCCCAAATTTTGGGTCCCTGAAATTTTTTTATTATTGTTGGGGCTACTTTTTTTTCACCTACATTGGCGTTTTTATTTTTTTTCCCCTTTTTTTTGGGAAAACTGCATATTGTGAAACCCTATTTTGTCCTGTCTCCACCTGGTGGTCTGCCTTAGTTTAAAAATTTGTAGGCTTTACCAATAAGGGGACAGTTTTGGAGTTTTTTCTTTTGGGGTCGCCCTTATCGGGGGGGGGGTTCTCCAATTATATGGGGTTCCATAGGGTTTCAAAACCCTAGGGGACAGTGTGGGTGTTACTGTCCTTACCCTCTTTTTGTTTTTTTGGGGGTTTTCGTTATATTTATGTAGGTCCATTTTTTGATTTTTAAACTATTATTTAAAAGGTATGTTTTAAAGGAGAAAGTTTTTTTCATTGGTATTTCAGGCAGGTATAGTCAATGTCAGTGAAACTAAAATGGTGGTTGAAAGACTCCTTTTTCCGGCATTTTTTTAAATGTGGGGGTCATGCAGGTTTGGGGGCTCATGCTGTGGCACAGGACAGGTATAGTCAATGTCCAGTGAAACTAAAATGGTGGTTGAAAGACTCCTTTTTCAAATTTTTTTAAATTGGGGGTTATGCGGGTTTTGGGGGCTCATTGCTGTGGCCAGGACAGGTAAGTCAATGTCCAGTGAAACTAAAATTGGTGGTGAAAGACTCCTTTTCCGGCACTTTTTAAATGTGGGGGTATGCGGGTTTTTGGGTATGTGTAGGTTAACAAGCCAGTGGATAAAATGGGGGTGGACTTTTTTTTGGGGCTTTTTTTTAAAATTGGGTTAGATTTGGGGTTCATTTTGCTTTTGTGGCTTGATTAATTCCAGCTTCTCCAGCCCTGTTTGGGTGTAAGAATGAAGGTGTTGTTGCTCTCCCATAGACTTTAATGGTCATCGGAAGATGATCGACTATCGTACTATCGAAAAATCTTATGATGGTGGCGATATCGACTATCGATTGATGTCGTAGCCAACTAAACGCTTCAATAATATGTATCATGTAAAAACAATAGATTCCTTATTTGAATCTGTGGAAATATGTATAAAAAATGCAACACACAATGTACATGTGTATGAGGTAAAAAACACTACAAACTGCCTAAATTTACCTGTGTATCAGGGAAATACGCCACAAATTGCCTACATTTACATGTGTATGAGGGAAAAAACGGCACAAACTGTCGGAATTTACATGTGTATGAGGGAAAAACACCACAAACTGCCTAAATTTACATGTGTATGAGGGAAAAAATTCCACAAACTTTCAGAATTTACATGTGTTTGAGGGAAAAAACACCACAAACTGCCTAAATCTACATGTGTATGAGGGAAATATGCCACAAACTGCCTAAATTTACATGTGTATGAGGGAAAAAACGCCACAAACTGCCTAAATTTACATGTGTATCAGGGGAAAACACCATAGACTGCCTAAATTTACATGTGTATGATGGAAAAAACACCACATACTACCTAAATTTACATGTGTATGAGGGAAAAACGCCACAAACTGCCTAAATTTACAAGTGTATGAGGAAAAAGACGCCACAAACTGTCGGAATTTGTAAGTGTATTAGGGAAAAAACGGCACAAACTGCCTGAATTTACGTTTGTATGAAGGGAAAAAAACGCCACAAACTGTCTAAATTTACATGTGTATGAGGGAAAAACCCACAAACTGCCTAAATTTACATGTGTATGAGGGAAAAACACTACAAACTGCCTAAATTTACATGTGTATGAGGGAAAAATGCCACAAACTGCCTGCATTTGGAAGAAAAACATCACTTACCAAAAAAAGGCACTAATTGTAAATATAAAATGCCACATAGATAAAAACAATGGGCGACCAGTTTTCCGGCGAAATTTGCGCCTCATGTATGTCGGTGCCGAGGTGCGCTCATACATGCGGTGTAAAGACCGCCGCGCCTCGTCAGTGTGTGGGGCGCAGTGCAGGGACTTAGGCACAGTGCGGGGCTGCGCCTAATATTCGCCGTCCAAGGAGGTGTGCTCATACATGCGGGGAAAAGTTCACCGCGCCTCGCCAGTGGGTGGGCCGCAGTGCGGGCTTAGGCGCAGTGCGGGACTGCGCCTAACATGTATTCCGATTCGAGACAGGTTGGAAAACAGCGAAAAATCCTTAAAGATGTCCGTGCGGAGAATGAATAAAAAAATCGCCTTTATAAAGGCGTAAAGCATTATCTGAAAAAGAGCTGAAACCTACTAAAAAATACATAAATAAAATCACTTTCCAAAAATCAAGAACGGCGCTACATCAGGAATTTGGAAATTGGAAATTGCCGGGAAATACAGTAATTCAAATTCGTAAGCTCTTCTCATTGGTCGGCAGAAACCAGCCAATCAGAAATAGGAAACGACAGTGACCCATTAAAACCTATGGGGGAAAATATGGACTAAAACAAAAACAAAGAAGGGACAGTTCAAAATACGTAAAAATTTCAGAAAAGAGTGATTGGTTTAGCTAAACGGGGGCTTGGCTATCCGGCAATCAGGCGCGAGCTACTTGTCCCATTATAGTCTATGGACAGATCGGGGCAATGAAATCTCGGCTCTCAGCGCCGTGAGGCATGGAGTATGATTAAAAAAAATCATTTTTATTAAGGATTCATTAGGGAGATGTTCGGGATTTGAATGATGTATGTTTATAGAAGGTTCAAACTCTTTTTTTTAGAAATATTTTTTCACCTAATAAAAATTATTTTTTTCATCATACTCCATGCCACCAGCGCTGAGAGCCGAGATTTCATTGCCCCCATCTTTTCCATAGACTACAATGGGACAAGTTAGCTTGCGCTCTGATTGGCCGGGATAGCCAAGCCCCCGCTAGCTCAAAAAAATAGCTTTTTTCTGCCTTTTTACGTATTTTTTAACGTCCCGCCTTTTTTGATTGGTCCATATTCTCCAA
>JAODAL010042144.1:0-35146 GCA_025379985.1 Phyllomedusa bahiana | reverse complement strand
CTTTTAATTACAGGTAAATGCGGGAATAGGCAGGACCCCCCGGGCCAAATATTACTTCAAAAACCAAAAATAGCGCAATCCCGCCAACGGGATTTAGTGGGTTTTCACAAAGTTTTGAAAAACTTTTCTTTAATAAATTATAAAACTTTGAGATCCAAACAACAAAAAGGGTATTTGAACAATATATAAAAGATTAAAAGGAAAAACCTTTTAATCCACAGTCCATTGTGGTTTTTCCAGCTTTTCCGGAATAAAACCCGTTTTTAAAGTGTGTTTTTTGAAAGGCTGGGTTCCGTGGGGCTTTTTTCGGCCTACAGCTGACTGTTCCCGTCTTTCCCTGTGTTTTAGCCGGTATTTTGCCCTTTCGTGTACGGGTTTTTGGGGGGGTTTGTTCTGTCCGGGGTTTTCGCCCCCCCCCCTTCAAAAAATGCCTTGTTCATGTTCCCCCAAACGGGGGTCAAAAAACGTTCAGCAAAAAAATCCTTTGCAGTGTGGACTCCCTGCGGGAATTTTTTTTTAAAAATTTGAATAAAAAAAAAGGTTGACATTCTTTTTAAAAAAAGTTTGGTTTTTTAAAAACCCGAAAACCTTTTGTTTTTACTGACTAAAAAAAACCTTGGGGGGGGAAAAGGGTTTAATAGTCCCCTAAAAAACTAGTTGTTTCCCCCTTATAAATGGGGAAATGCGAAAGCCTCGGATTTTGTTTTAAAAAAAATGTTTATGTAGAAAAAAAAATGAAAAAAATTTTTTAAAAATTTAATTAAAGGTTTTTTAATTCTTTTTGCCCCGGAGGGAAATAATAAATAAAAAAACAAAAAGTGAAAAAAAACCAAAACTAAATCGATTGTTTGGGTTATTTTTTTTTTAAAAATATTTGGTATTGGTGCTCTGATGAAATGAAAAGAAAAACACACTCACCTCGCCTCTTACCTAAATGAAATGCCACTTTTTCCCTTTCCCCCCCGGTTCTTTCTTGTTTATTTCTGTGTTGGGCTGGGTTTTAGACCAACTTAGCCCCTGTTGGGGTTACCTTTCCGGAAGTGATGGCTCGGAGTGCCCAGCATCATTTAAAACCCAACGGGGTAAACCCAGGGGAAGACATTTGGACAGGGCCCAGGCTTGGGGAACAGAGAGGAGGCTAGTATGTTTTTTTTTTATTTTTTCGGGGGCCCCAGTACCCTAGTTTTTTTCTTTAAAAAAAATTAACCAGGGAAAACACCCTTAAAGAAAAAGTTTTCACATAAACGAAATTTTAAAACAAAAGAAAACCCTAGCACTTTTTGTATTTCTTGTCTAAGGGTTTAAGTTCCACAAGTAGGGCCCCGGGCGTAAATCTTTGTGTTTCGGGGAGCTGTGCTAACACTTTGGTTTTAACCCCCGCGGTCCCGGGGGGGGGGGCAGCCCGCCGGCCCCATTAAATATGGCTTTTTTAATTGCGGAACGAAATGCCGCAAGAAAATTGACATGTCACTTTTTTCCCCCCCCCGGGTACAATTTACGTTTGAAAATTGAAACGACCCGGGGAGGGAGGTGTAACCCAAAAAAGTTCTATATGAGAAAGTAGGGGTTCCCGTATTTTTTTTGCCCCATCTCCCCCTGTATTAGCGCGAAATTTTCAAACGAAAAATCCCCGCGTTAAAAATTAACCCTGGGTGAACATACCCTTAATGTTATTCTAGAAATTTAAAAAAACCGTAACTTTTGAACATGAAAATAATGACTCCCACAATAGAATAGCGGTTTTTTTAGGTTAGGCTATGTTCCCCAGCTAATTGCGGGGGGGGTAATTACGGCCCGAAATTTGGGGGGGGCTTTTGTTTTCGGGAGCTTTTTTTGTTGGGGTTGCCTCCCAAGCCCCATAGAATTCATTATAGCGGCGTTTTATTCGCCGCTAGTTTTTGGGAAAGGCCCATTATCTCCCCCCGCGGCAAAATTTGTGTGACGGGGGGGAGGAGGCGAAATTTAAATAGTTCTTTTTATAGGAAATGTGGATTCCGAAAATGACTGGGAGTATCTCCCCCCCTGTATTGAGCGAAATTTCGGGGGGAAATAAGGGCGAGGATAGTCCCAATTTAAGCTTATTTTGGGAACATACCCTTTTAAAATTAGCATTTACCCTCAGCAGTGGGAAATGAAAAACTTTAAAATTTTTTTTTCATTTTTTTCCCCCCAAAAAAAATATCCCAAAAATTTCCCAAAGGGGGGGGAAAATTATGTGGGGGGAAAAATTATAAATAAAAAATTGCTGCAAAAATCAATACAAAAACCCAATAAAAATAAATACCCTTTAAAATTTTTTTTACCGGGGACCCGGTTAACGGGGTCATTTTATATCAGAAGGAATTTTACTACTGTATCTTTAAGAAATTTTAATAATGCAGTTAAGATTACTATTACAAAATTAGTTTTTTGATAGGTTTTAGTACAAAATGGACTGGTTCTGTTATAGACATACTCAAATAAGCTGTAAAAAAGTTCACAGCCTTATTTGATTGTATAATTTATATCGGACATCTATTAGAGGTAACGTTGATTATATGGGCATCTAGAATGATAACAATTTCATTGACTAGAGGAGAAGCGCATTTACGTTCACAGCTTGGTATATTATGTGACAGGTAAATTAGCTCCTGGCTAATTTTCAGCTACTACTTAAACAAATAGCAAGGAACTTGCGTCACCAGAAACGTACTGTCTACAGTCACTGGCAAATAAAGTAAGATTCCATAGTTGTGGACATTAAGACAAGGTCATAATCCCAGTATGTCTATATGTATGTCATCCAAACAATACAAAGCCTTAAGCAGTCTGCGTGAGTAACTTGACTGGATTGTTGTTAGCAAGATAAAGATCATACACAATGATATGGTTCTTGCATTGCAATACAAAGACATACAAAAGTACTTGGTCACAAGATGTTCTAAATAATGTGCCAGTGATCTGTTCATAGGTAAGCAATATGCTTTGGATTTGGTACAATATCAGAACTGTTAGATCAGTAATGAAAATAAGAAGAATTCCATCTTAGATGACTAATGCTAAACCAACTTAAAACTTGTTTATTACTCGCATATTTGCTGGATCATATAAATAAGCATGAAGACTTAATTTTAATATGAACATGATGCTCTACTTTGGTATCTTGAAAGTTGGGTCACTATTTTTTTCTCAATGTCTCACGGGCGTCTGTGCGCACCTCCCCCCCCAACCAACAAAGAAACCACGACCCCAGAGCATTACTAATATCATATGAAAAGGATGGTGTTCCTTTATTGGATACCCAGACCCTGCCACTAGAGCCATATTTACAGTTGTCATAGTGTGGTAGACAACTTTTACAGTGATATGGTCTCCTTGTTTGATAAGTAGGATAAAGCAGTCTTGTAAAGTAAAAATAAAGTTTCTTGTGTCAGAGTTGTGTCATTTTTTGTAGGTCGTTTGACCGTTTTTCTCACATAAAGTCATATGCCGCGCTTTATAATAATAAAATCGTCTCTTTATTTATGTAGAATTTCTCAAATCACATTAAAATTAAACAGGACAGTAAATGCAATTTTTGCCTACGCTGTAATGTTGTCGTGGAACTCCCCAAAAAAAGGGTATGTAAATCCTTTTACTAAGATATATGTGGTTTACAAAATTGCAGTCTGAGCGAGGCTAAGGCTGCCTTACACTGCCCTTAGTTACTTAAGTCTTGTAATTATATACTGAACTGAAGCAGTGTTGGTCAGGGATGCGCAGAGAACACTTTTAATTGGAGAGGAGTGAAGAAGCTTTCTGAAAGGCCATATCGTACGATGGATAGAAATATGTAGTCTTTTGTATACAGAATCCACTAGTTGTAGTGTGATTATCTGAGTAGATCCCTGCTTTATCTGATGACAGAGAACATGAAGAAGCTTTCAAGCTGCTGCGGAGAAAAGGTGTTGTCTTTGTATACAGGATCCACTATTGTATTTTTGATTATTTGAGTTTAACATTTACATGATCCTTTTATGCACGGCTCTGTGCTCTGGCTGTGACTCTCTCTCTCAGCTAGAGTGGCTTGTTTACATTTGCTTCTTAGCAGATAAGGCACGTCCTGACAAAACCCCTTTAAATAAGATAGAAATACTCAGGTTTAGTTGCGGCTGCAAGAATGCCGTTAGTATCAGTCCATCATGCAGACCATCCCTCACACAGGGTTCCAGTGGAGACGCCCAGAGACCGGACGGAAGGTGTCCACGCCTACTGCGACGTTTCGGAGAGATCCACTCCCCTTTCTCAAGCATAGATGAACAGGTAAACACATCCCTTATATAGAGAAGCAGATACGAAACAACAATCACAAATTATAAAAACACTTTCAAGTTAAAAATTCGGGGCCGTTGCTTCCATATATGCAAGCCAGAAGGCCTCCCTGTCTTTTTCAAAATTTGCGCTTTATCCTTAGCATTAACCCTTTCTAGTATGCACCAGCGCAGCTCTGAAATACCATGCCCTCCTGCTACAAAATGACACGCTATGACTAGAGATGGGCGAATTTCTCAAAAATTCGATTCGGTGACTTTTCCGACAAAATTTGTGTCGGTCCGAATTATTCGGGACGAATCGCATTAAAAACACTATATTTTTAGGCTGCACAGGCTGTGGGGTGCTGTAGAACGTGTGCCATGCTTAAATATGCAGAGGGGGGCTTGGTTTGGTTCATACAATGTTTTTGTTTTAGTATGACACGCACATGACTGCCCGCTCTTAGAATTCGCTTCACTTAAAATTCCCCCGGGGACTTAAGAGGGCCAAAACTGACCAAAAAACTGAAGGGGGAATGTAGCCCGATAAAGTCATGGCAGCGACAGCTGGAAAAAAAAAAAAGCCTGAGGGCTCGGGTGGCAACTCAGTGACAGAGTATGGAGGTACAGAGTGGACAATGACATTTTGGAGGGGGCAAAACAGGAGTAGGCCACAGAGGGCACAATAACACAGTGTGTAGGTAAGGCAGCAGCCACAGCAGCAGCATGGGGTCAGACAGTGCACAATGACATTCTGGAGGTGGCAAAAACAGGAGTAGGCCAAGAGTGGCACAATGCCAAGTGTGGATTGTCAGGGGCTCACAGCAAACAGCGGGGAAAAGCAAGTCATGAGGTCAGAGAGTGGATGGCACAATGACAGAGTGGCAATACCAGTCCCTGGTAAAGATGGTTGGGGCAGATGGAGAAACTGTCAGCAGATGTGTGGTATCAGACGGGTGGCGGCATCAGATAGTGGCGAGGCAGGTAGTTTGAATCCAGCTCATTTTCAAAGTTTTTGGTGAGGCGTCATGGTGATGTAATCTGACGCCTAAGGCATTGGGTTTTGTGGAAATCCTGGCGATCCACGCCTGTTTTATCTTGACAAAGGTCAGTCGTCCACATTTTCCCTGGACAAGCGGGTTCTCCTTGGGGTAACGATGGCCCCCGCCGCATGAACACCCGCTCTGATCCACACTACTGGCCAGGCAGGACAGCTTCTCCACTGCAAACTCCCGGGAAGTTGCGGCCACACATCCAGTTTGGTGCCCAGTAGTCCAGGGATCTTCTAACTGGGGGTGGCAGAGTGCTGTCCAAGTAGGCCCCCACCTGTTGGTTCAGGGACTGCTCAGGTCTGCTGCTGCGTCGGGCTGCCCTCCTCAGTAGGGGGTGAAGGGAAGCTGTCATCAGTGATCCAGACTTAGGTTGCTGCTGATGGAGCTGGTACTGCTCCTAAACCCCCCTCACTTCCCCAGCAGCCGCGGCAGGTAGTACGGAGCGCTTAAGAACCCCCCGGTCAGACCCGTCAGAGGAAAGGGGCGATGCCGCACATAGGCAGCGGCCAACTGACTACAAAAGGATTTCCTATAGTATTGAGTTTGTCCTCCCTCTCAGCAGCTGGGGAAAAAGGCTCCATTTTGGACCGTAGCGAGGGTCCAATAGGGTGGAGAGCCAGAATCATCCCCCTGGGCCCGGGTGGTGACTATTCGGCTGTCACTAGCCCGGTAAATTTGCATGCTGCGGGCCATCTGCACAAGTGATCCGAGGGGCTCCCCGCCTCCATCTCCACTGTATACTGCCACAGTGCTTGCGGGTCATCTGCCTTGTCTTCCTCATCTCCATCTACCACCTCCAGCTGCTCCTGCCCTCCTCTCTTGCACCTGGTAGAAAAACCCCTCATTTCACCAGAAATGCTGCTGCTCCAAGTCCTCCCCCCTCCCCTTTTAAATCCCCCCGGACTCAGGGGCCCTCGAGTGTAGTCCCCATGTCCCAGCCCCCTCCAGACAATTTTTCGCATCTGTTCCAAGAGATAAGCAGGGGAAATCGTTTTTCATCCCTTTCCCCTGGAGATGACAATAACTTTCCCTCCTCAAGGCCTCAGCAAACGCAGGTTCACGCATGATGCCATGGCTGACATCAAAAGTATACAGGGGGGGGGACTCCCGTCCCCTGGGTCATCAAAAAATCTTAATGGGCCCTTTTTTGTTCTACATTGGCCAAAATGGCAGGGTGGGAAATTTCCCAAAGGGGGAAACATCGTATCAGAGTGTTTTTGGGGGGGCCGTTCTGCCCCCTGCAACCAAGGGGGTGTTCCTGGCCCCCTTTTCAGAATCTTTGAAGATTGTGGAAGATTTCAGGAACTTTTTTACAACCAATAGAACACGTGCCCATGCGGGACATGGCCCTCCCCCCTCGGTGCATCGCGGACACCATGTTTTCCCCCCATTTTTTCCGTCACCCGGTTGATTTGCAGTTGGGCGGGGAAAGCCCAAAATTGTTTCTTTTGGCATGAGGGGGAGCAATTCCCCCCTATGTGACTTTTTGCCGAGGCAAGCAGTGTGAACCGTGAATCGCGGGCCCCTACACATGTGGTTTGGGGGGCGTACTTTGGAGGCTGAGATTGGGGGAGTGGGGGGAAGGAGGGGCGGACTTTGGGCGCAGGACGCGTTTAAAACGGGGAGAAAGGGGGCGTCTCCTGCCCAAGTTGTTGGTGTGCCTGGGCGGAAGCACTTTTGGGCCAAAAGGACAACTGGCCCGACCGTAGTTACAGTCCAGTTTTCCCGTGCGGCCCCTTGGAAAAAACCCGATAACTAAGGGACTGGCCCCCCTTCTGTCTACATTTTTATAAGTGCGGGGTCTCCCTTTTTTGGAAAAAAATTTAGGCTTGGAACTCCCCCATCTCGGCCCAAAAAGCCATTATTTCTTGAACATGAAGGTCCATCATTT
Organism: Phyllomedusa bahiana; assembly: GCA_025379985.1. Taxonomy (NCBI): domain Eukaryota; kingdom Metazoa; phylum Chordata; class Amphibia; order Anura; family Hylidae; genus Phyllomedusa; species Phyllomedusa bahiana. The sequence goes on along the minus strand of JAODAL010042144.1, from coordinate 27,932 downwards.
GGAAAGGGGGGGATGCAGTCCAACAATTTGGGCGGGAGCACGGTCAGCTTCTGCCCTTGGGAGGGTTTGGACGATTGTTGTCTCTTTGCAATCACCTCGTTGAACGACTGTGCCATGAGTAGCAGGAAAAGGGGGATCGACCGGGAGATGATGGCAAAGAAAAACGCTCCCTTCTGCAGAGGTGGTGGAGCCTTTGGGACTGGCTGCAATGGTATGCGTGCCACTGGGCTGCTGCGCTGTTGTGCGGCGGAAGGATGGACCCCAAACTTCTGAGCCACGTTTCTCCCAGGCCACCGGATGGTGACGTGCATGTGTTGTTTGCGGGCCGTGGTGCCAACGTTAGCTCCCTGGCCACGCTTCACTTTCTGCCCTCAGATTCTACATATACCCATATTCGGCTCCTCCGATGTCTTAGCAAAGAACTGTCTCACAGACGAGTATCTGATTTTACCGCCAACGATCCGCAATGAGTGACTACTGCCGCCGCTGCCTCGCTGAGCCCCTGTGCCGCTACTTTCTTGGACCTGCGAAGAGGGTTTTCTACCCCGTGGTCGCTTGGCTCCCGACCTCACACTGCTGCTACCCCTGCTGATTTCCCCGGTCCACACAACCCACTTGCAGGCTGCGCCACTGCCTGACACGCAGGCTAAAGCCCTCTTTTCTGAGGGATGATGAAGCCCTTGCGTCAACCGGCTCCCAAGTGCGGTCGGCTACATCATCATCGATTTGTGTTTCATCGTCACTGCTGTCCTCATCACCGGTCTTGGTATATGTAACGGTCTCGTAGTGGATCCGCTGGACCACCACAAGCGTTGGTGGAAGCCCATGCCAGGGAGTGGAATCTAAGTAGGTCCCGGTATTCACCAGAGCCCGCTTTAAAGCGGGATGGACTTGCTGCGGCGGGAATTTTCCAGGTCGCTTCACTGGGGGGACTTGCTTGCGGTGGCGGCCAAGGTAGGGGAGGTACAGATTTGTCAGGCAGGCTCGTAGTCGAGGACAGGCAGGAAGGTCTGGGCAGGCGGCAGAGATTTGTGGTCAGTAAACATAAGCAAATGGGTTCGGTACACGGTAGACAAGACACGACTTCTGGAACGCTTTCTCGATAGGCTATGAGCACTAAAGATCCAGCAAGGCTGCCAGGAAGAGGCCGGCTTTAAATAGGAGCAGTGTCAGGTAATCACTAATTACCGGTGCACTGTCCCTTTAATTTTCACACTGCCTGCGCGCGCGTCGCGGGACAGAGACGGACAGAGCAGGAGCGTGGCCGGGTAAGTGGACTTGAGCGCTGGCAGGCAGGCGAGCGGACCCCCGACCCGACGTGAGGGATGGGGCGCCGCTCGGCATAGGAGCACAGATGCGCCCGGGACGAGGGTCGCAGGGGCATCCGTGACAGTACCCCTCCTTTGGCCCCCCTCTTTTGGAGTGGAGGAATTTTTGGATGATGCTCCCAGCCCCAGGATGTTTTCCCCCCGGCTCCCAAGACCTTTCCTCGGGCCCGAACCACCTTCCCAGTCAACAAGAAAATATCGTTCCTCTAGTCCTACTCATACCCAAGATTTCCTTGACCCAAAGCATTGGGGGTGCATCAGCCACAGAGGGAGGAGGGCCCAGCCTTCTGAGAGAAAACGATTAAGGACCAGAGTTTTAGTACTGAGACATGAAAGGAGTTCGGGATACGCATGGTAGGAGGGAGCTGGAGTTTATAGGCCACCGAGTTTATGCGCCTAAGGACCTCGAAGGGTCCTACAAAGCGGGGTCCCAGTTTGTAGGTTGGGATTTTGAGGCGGACATATCTGGCTGAGAGCCACACCTTGTCACCCGGGGAGAAGACAGGAGGAGGGCTTCTTCTTTTATCTGCTTGTGCCTTCATGCAACCTGAAGCAGGAGAGGGATTGGCGGGTCAGGGACCAGATTGGTCTTCATGTCCGGGCCAGTGCGTCCGCCCCCGGGACCTGGATGGAGATGCCAGGGGGAGAGGTGGGCGGGGAAAAGCAGACCGTATAAGATGTAGAGGGAGAACCCCCCGCGGATTCAGATCTGGGGAAATTTGTAAGAGAATTCCGCCACGGCAAGCAAGTTGGACCAATAAATATTGGCGTGCAGAGATGAAGTGGCGTAGGTAACACCCAAAACCTGGTTGACCCTTTCCACCTGACCATTCTGGTAAGCAGAAGAGAAGTCGAGCTTCACCTGGAGTTAGAAACACAGAGCCCGCCAAAACTTGGAAACAAACTGGACCCCCCGATCCGAGACGATTTGCTGAGGGAGCCCGTGAAGACGAAAAACATGATGAAAAAATAGCTCAGCAGGCGAGCGGCAGACGGTAGGCCAGGCAAAGGGACAAATGCGCCATCTTGGAAAACCGATCTGTGACCACCCAGACAATGGTGTTCCCCACCCGAAGGAGGGAGATCGGTTACGAAGTCCATAGTTATGTGGGACCATGGTTGAGTGGGGATGGGTAGTGGATGTAGTAGGCCTGCCGGCTTGTGACGAGGCATCTTTTTGCAAGCACAAGAGTTACAAGACTCAACGAAGTCCTTGACATCTTTAACGAGGTCTGGCCACCAATAGAACCGGGATATCAGGAGGAATTTTTTTTGGGGGCTGGGGTGCCGGCGACCAAAGAGAATGCCCATTTCAAGTTTGCTGCGGAGAGCAGGGCTTAACGTAGTCTTCCCGGGGGAACCTTCAGAGGTCAACTGGAGCAGTCGAGATAAGACGTTCGGGGGGAAATTTATGTGCTCAGGAAATTTTTATTCACCACCACGTCGGAGGCACAAGAGAGAGCATCGGCCTTCACGTTCTTTTCCGCGGGCCGGAAGTGGATCTGGAAGTCGAACCGGGAGAAAAAGAGCGACCACCTAGCCTGGCATGGGTTAAGTCGCTGAGCCGTCAGGTGGTACTGGAGGTTTTTGTGATCCGAATAGATGCGGAGGGGATGGCGGCACCTTCCAGCAGATACGGCTTTCCCTCCAAGCCAGCTTGATAGCTAGTAGCTCTCGGTCGCCAATCGTATAGTTCCTCTCGGCCGGTGAGAACGTCTTGGAAAAGAAGCCACATGTTACTGTCTTGCCTGTGGGCCCTTTTTGCTTGAGAACTGCTCCGACCCCACAGATGAGGCATCCATTCCCAAACGTGAAGGGTTTTGCGGGGTCCAGCCGCGATAGGATAGATGCAGTGGCAAAGGCAGATTTGAGCTTAGAAAATGCCTCCTCAGCTTCGGAGGGCCAGCTATGGGGGTTGGCATGTTCTTCGTAAGCGCCACTATAGGAGCTACTAGCGTTGAAAAGTGGGGAATGAATTGGCGATAGTAGTTGTAGAACCCCAGGAAACGCTCTATGGCTCGCAGGCCGACTGGGCGTGGCCACTGCAACACGGCGACAGTTTCGCTGGTTTCCTTTCGTTAGGCCTTGGTCAGAGATGATGTATCCCAGAAACGGAAGACTGGTTTGGTGGAAGGGGGCCCCTTCCCAGCTTGGCATACAGGTGGTTATCTCGGAGATGCCTCAACACCTAAAGGACATGGCTGCGGTGGGTTTTTGAGGTCAGGAGAGTACACCAATATATCGTCCAGGTAGACCACTACACAGGTTTTTAGAGGAGGTCTCTGAAGATGTCATTCAAGAGCTCATGGAAGACGGCAGGGGCATTACACAGTTTCCGAATGGCAAAGACCAGTCTCGGTGCCTGTCCGGGTGTTTAACGCCGTCTTCCATTCATCGCCCTTGGGATACAAAACCAAATTGTGGCCCCTCTCAGACCAGCTTGGTTTAAAGACCTTAGCCCCCACAAAGGCTGGTCGAAAAAGTTCGTGATCAACGGCAACGGGCATCTATTTTTCACTGTGATCTTGTTCAGGCCCCGATAATCGATGCAGGGCCGTAAGGAGCCGTCCTTCTTTTCCACGAAGAAGGATCCCGCTCCTGCAGGAGAGGAGGATTTCCAGATGAACCCCTTTTGTAGGTTTTCCTGAATATATTTGGACATGGCCTGCGTCTCCTGAATGGACAAGGGGTAGACCCGACCTCGAGGAGGGCTGGTGCCAGGCAAGAGCTCAATGGGACAGTCGTAGGGGCGATGTGGTGGTAGAATCTCCTCTTGTTTCTCCGAAAACACATTGGCGAACTCCAAATATTCGCCTGGTAGACCGGGCAACGCCTCGCGGAGGGTCGTGCGAGAGCAGGGAAGCACCGGGCGAGGTGCCACCAGACAGCGACTCAGGCAATTAGGACCCCAGCGGGTTACTTCACTAGTCGTCCAGTCCAGCATAGGAGAGTGGAGCCGTAGCCAAGGAAGCCCAAGTAGAACCACTGACGAGGAGCGAGGCAAGACGTAGAAGGCGATCTCTTCCTTATGTAATGCCCCTACGTGGAGGGACAGTGGCTTGGTGACAAACTGGATGGTGTCGCTAAGCAGCTCCCCGCTGACAGATGAGATCACAAGCGGTTTCTCCAGGCTGACCACCGGAAGACGGTACTGCCTCACCAGAGACAGATGGATAAGTTTACGGCCCAAGCCGAATCCAGAAACGCGGGACTTGGAACAGAGATTCCAGCTTCAGTCACGACCTGCACTGGCATCAACAGGGGTTGGAGAGGAGGAGTTTTCACCTAGGGAATGCCTCTCCCCCAGAACCTAGGTGCGGGGAGTTTCCGTTTTGCTTGGGACGCTTGGGACAACTCCTCTGGTAATGCTCTGGGCTGCCACAGTAAGAGGCACAAGTTCCTTTGCCGACGCTGGGCCAAAATCTTGCTCAGTGAGATGAGCCCGATCAATCTGCAGGGGCTCCTCGGTGGGTGTTGGCGACTGTGGCGCAGGAGGCCTCTGGAACACCGGTGCCAGGCAGAAGTTGGGCTAACTGATGCTCTTGCCAAAGTTCCTCTTCCCGTTCAATGAAGCGCACATCAATGCGGGTGGCCAACCGGATCAGTCCCCTGAGGGAAGAAGGGATGTCTCTTGCGGCCAAGACGTCCTTAACTCGGCTTGAGAGCCCTTTCTTGAAGGTGGCGCACAGAGCGGCCTCGTTCCATGACAGTTCTGAGGCTAAGGAATTGCACCCCATAATCTCCCACGGACAAATCCCCCTGGCATAGGTTTAGGAGGGCTGTCTTGGCGGAGGATGCATGAGCTGGTTCCTCAAACACGCTGCGGAACTCACTGAGGAACGATTGTAGGTCCGCCTTTGCCGGATCGTTCCTGTCCCACAGAGGTGTTTGCCCCTGCCAGGGCCTTCCTGGAGAGCAGGCTGACCACGAAAGCCACTTTCGCACGCTCGGACATAAACTGATTGGCCATCAGCTCCACGTGCATAGAGCATAGGGTGACGAACCCCCTGCAGAGTTTCGGATCTCCGTCGAAATTGGACTGGAGCGAAGCCGAAGCTTGGGGCCCCCCCAGAGCCAAGAGGAACGCGAGGCAGGGACAACCACGGGAGATGGCGGAGGGTTTCTGCTGTGGGCGGTTTGGCGAGTTGCTGCAACATGGTGGACAGCTGGTTCAGTTGCTGCGCCTGGTGACCAAGTTGCTGTGAATGGCGGGGCAACAATGGTCGTTAGATCTGCCAGGTGGGTAATGGCACCTTGGCGGGATCCATTGGGCTGGATCTTACTGTAACGGTCTGGTAGTGGGGTCCGCTGGACCCCCCGCAAGCGATGGGGGAAGGCCCACGCCAGGGGAGCGGAATCTAAGTAGGTCCCGGTATTCACCAGAGCCCGCTGTTAAAACGGGGTTTGGACTTGCTGCGGCGGGAATTACCAGGGCCTTCAACTGGCGGGACTTGCTTGCAGTGGTGGCCAAGGGTAGGCGAGGTACAGATTCGTCAGGCAGGCCCGTGGTCGGGGACAGGCAGGAAGGTCTGGGCAGGCGGCAGAGATTCGTGGTCAGTAAACGTAAGTAAAAGGGTTCGGTAACGGTAAAAAAGACAAGATTCTTTGGAACCCTTTCTCGATAGGCTATGAAACACTAAAGATCCGGCAAGGCTGCCAGGAAGAGGCCGGCTTTAAATAGGAGCAGTGTCCGGTAATGACCAATTACCGTTGCACTGTCCCTATATATTTCACACTGCCGGCACGCGCGCGCCCTATGGTGTGGGGCCGCGGCCCGCGCCGGGGACAGAGACGGACAGAGCAGGAGCCGTGGGGGTAAGTGGACTTGAGCGCTGGGAGGCGGGTTTAGCGGAACCCCCGACGACGTGAGGGACGGGGCGCCGCTCGGCATAGGGGCACGGATGCGCCCGCGACCCGGGACGAGGGTCGCAGGGGCATCCGTGACAGTATGCAGAGGCTGACCCCTCACAACATGACTCCCATCCCACTCTCCACATCTATACTTTGCCGCCTACTGCAAGAAGCAGGGGAATATTGGCCCCATTTCTTCGCTCCAAGTAGCTGCTGATGCCTACTCAAATTGTTCATTCTCGTATATAGTGGCCTGAGCCCAGACCATAAGTAGATTCTCTGGTGAGGGAACGGATGGGACAGAGGCGGGTTGGGGACAGGTGAGGGCCGCTGTCCCGCTCCTGGGCCATGCCAACTAAGGGTTGTGTCTGATTGTTTTTCCCACCGACCCCCCTTGGTGGATTTGGGGTCAGATGTAAAATTTCTGGGATTAAGTTGGGGTGAACTTTGTCAGGAATAAAAAAATTTTACTTGTATGTGGGCGGTTTAAAAACCCCCTTTTTGTAAATTTTTACTTGGAAAAAATAAAATGCACAGGGCCATTTTGGCTTAAAAAAATTTTAACCTTCGGATAAAAATTTATGCTACAGGCAAAATTTCTTCTTTGGCGGGTTTAAAAGAACGTTTTTTTACTAAGTACACTGCAAAAAAATACTTAGTTAACCCTTGGATGAAAATTGCGCAAAAGAAATGTGTTCCCAAACAATTACCAGCTTTGTAGGTGTTAAAACGGCGTGTTATTTTACGGAACAAAAACAACAGAAAAACTTGTAAATTAACTTTGGTTATAAATTTTAGCTACGGGCAAAATTTCTTCTTTGGGCGGTAAAAGGAATTTTTCTTTTAGTGACCACAACAGAGAACAACGCTTAATTAACCCTGGATCTAAATTGCGCAAAATAAATGGCAACCAAAAATTAAGGGTATTTGGATTGTAAAAGCGCTGATTTCTTTAACTGAATACAACAGCAACAGGCTTAGATAACCCTTGGATATTCAATGTGCTCAAGAACTGAGCAGATAGCATTAAAATGTATATGCAGCTGAATTGGATGCACACTGGACTTCAGTTCCAATACCCCACAAAATCAGAATTAGAACGTAAGAGAAGCAGTCTCTGAGACAAGCTGTGACACCCCCCAAAAATCGCTGTATAAAAGTGAGTTCTTCAGTTTGAGATATCACAAGCAGCAGCGGCGGCAGCACCTTCCCTACACAGCACAGTGAGAGGAGTGCGAGGAGCGAGCATGGCGTCCGGACTTATATAGTGCGGTGACGTCATAGAATCCCGCCGGTCTCTGATTGGCTTCATCTCTGCACATGTCATTTAGGGGCTTCCTTTCCTCCTCCCAGAGTTCTTTGCCCCATGTAACGCCATGTGCTCGCAGCCATTTTATCAATCAAAAACACGCTTCGTTCCCGTGAATCACAACAAACTACGACTTTGTTCAGAATCAATTCACCCATCTCTAGCTATGACATATCGCTGAAACATCTTCCCTCATCAGTACCTTCCTTCTCTACAATATCACTCTTTTTGGCTCTGTGTTGCTTAATCAATGACCTATGCTCGTTGATCCTATTTCTTATAGCCCTGCCGGTCTGTCCTATGTAGACTTTCCCGCAGGGACACCTCAACATACAGGTGACAACCTTACTATCACATGGAATCCCCTGATCTTAATGGGGAATCCTTTCGTCTGGTGATATATTTGTTCACCTTTAATTATAGCTGTGCAGTTTTGGCACTTTACACAAGCGAAATTGCCCGATTGAACAGATCTAAGCACAGTCTGCACAGAGCCCTGTGCATCTTTTTTCAAATTATCAGAGGAAACCAATTGTTGTCCCAATGTCCTTCCTTTACGATATATTCATTTTGGTGGACATTTAAACAAATTCCCATACTTGGGGTCATCCATGCTTGAGAAAGGGCAGTGGATTTCTCCGAAATGTCGCAGTAGGCGTGGACACGTTCCTCCCGGTCTCTCGGCGTTTCTTCTGGAACCCTGTGTGAGGGAAGGTCTGCATGATGGAATGATACTAACGGCGTTCTTGGAGCCGCAACTAAACCTGAGTATTTCTATCTTACTTAAGTCCTGTTATTTAATGTTCTTATGCACTATTTGTGATTGAAATGATACATAAATAAAGGAAGTCGGATTTTATTAATAATAGCCGTCAAATGACTTTTGTGCAATACGGGTAAATGGAGGACTTGGAGATCCTCTGGTGCTGCCTTGCTTGAACTACTCGAGTTTGATAAGTGGCTTTTTAGATTTATGTTTGAATTTAACAGGTTTCTCTTTTAGACTATGTTGGAACCCACTAGACTATGTCGGAATGGTATGGGATACATTTAAAAAAAAATCATCAAAAAAGGATGTTATTGAGTACACTTTACTTAAATAAAGTATGTTTTCAACACTTTTTGGCATCGTTTGTGCTGGAAGCATTCTACACTACCTTAAAGCTATTTAAGCTATTTAGAATCATATAGCGTTATACTGTATGTCACAGAGCTCAGCTTCCCTCCTCTATCATATAACCCTATATATCACAGAGCTCAGCTTCTCTCCTCTATCATATAACCCTATATATCACAGAGCTCAGCTTCTCTCCTCTATCATATAACCCTATATATTACAGAACTCAGCTCCTCTCCTCTATCATATAACCCTATTTATCACAGAGTTCAGCTTCTCTCTCTCTATCATATCCTACTCTCAGACAGGGCAGCATAAACCACCTGAGAGGTTCCTTTTAAGTTCTCCTCTCACATTCTATTTTGCCAATCGGTTGGAGCTTCTTGGCAAGTTTACCGGTGTTTGGCAAATATCTTGTTAATCTTACTAAATTTTGACCTTGGCTCTGTTTATTCATTTATTTCTTTACTCTGCCTGCTCCAACCTTGTGCCTGTGACCTGTCTCCAATTGTACTCTCCACTAGGCTTCTGCATGACCCTTCGGTACTAAGCCTGATTGACAGCTGTCTCTGTGGTGACCTCGCTGGGGATAGTGACCTGGGAGTTACCTTGCAGTAGAGTCCAAGTGCCCCTTTGCAATGGTTGAGTGTAAAGACCAAGGATTCCTTAGGCTATGTTCACGCGGAGTAATTGCGGTACGCCCTGCAATTACACTGGTGTTCGGGAGCTCACACCAATCGCCGTGTACTCCTATGGGGCGGGAGGGCCGGCAGGACGCCGGTCCCATAGACTGTCATTACTCGCGGCGCGTATGCGCGGTGAATAATTGACATGTCATTTATCTCCCCATTACGCCCGGGGAGAGGAGGCGTAATCCATAGTTCTCTATGAGAACTGTGGACTACCGTAATGACTGGGACATATTTCGCCCGTATTAGAGCGCAGTATGCCACGAAATACGCAGCGAAATGCGCCCCAATTTAAGCCATGTGAACATAGTCTTAGACTTTGCTCCTTGGCGAGACTTTATGCCGAAACCACAGCTGACACAGTGGATCCACCTCCAATCTTATATATATACGACGAACACAGACATAAGATTTTCAGTAGATCTCATAAAATTTTGCTGGATCTGCCAATGGTCTGCAAATAAAAGTCATATGCCTCCAGATAGCTTAACAATAGTGTTGAGCGATTACGTTGGCCATCGACATCGGTCGATGGTCGATAGTCGACCATCATCGACAAGATATTCGATGGTAAGATTATGACGATGACCATTTAAAGTCCTATGGAATAGCAACAACCACCTTCAATTCTTACACCCAAACAGGGCTGGAGAAGCTGGAATTAACATCCACACAACAGTCAAATGGAAAGGTGCTACTTCTTAGGCAACACACTTAGGGTTATAAAAGCCACAGAAAAAAATCACAGACCAGTCACTATCCCTGTCTTGCACACAGCATGACCTTAAACCTGCATCACCCAAAATTAAAAAGAGCCGAATGCAGTAATGATTTGAACCATCATTTTACTTGAACTGGAAATTTGAATATCCCTGTCCCTGGTACGCATGCATGACCCCAAAACCTGCATACCCCCAGATTTAAAAAAGTGCCGGAAAAAGGCGTCTTGAAACCACCATTTAAGTTTAACTGGACTTGCTATACTCTGTCCTGGGCCACAGCATGAGCGCCAAACCTGCATACATGACCCCAGATTAAAAAGTGCTCAGGAAAAAGGAGTCCTTTCAACCACCATTTTTAGTTTCACTGACATTGACTATACCTGCCCGGCCAAAGCAATGAGCCCCAAACCTGCATGACCCCGATTAAAAAGTGCCGGAAAAAAAGGAGTCTTCAACCACCATTTTAGTTGAACTGGACATTAACTAACCTTCCTGGACCGCAAGTAAGACCATTTAAACCTTTCTGAACCCTCAAATTAAAAAGTGCCGTGCAAAGGATTCTTTTGAACCCACCATTTGATTTTCACTGACATTGACTAATACCATCCTGGGCACAGCATGACCCTTAAACCTGCATCCCCCACAAATTAAAAAGGCCAGAAGGCAAGTAAGATTTGAACCATCATTTTACTTGAACTGGACATTAATATCCCTGTCCTGAACGCTAGCATGAGCCCAAACCCCTTGCAAAAAATGACCCCCACATTTAAAAAAGAGCCGGAAAAAGGAGTCTTGAACCACCATTTTAGTTTTTTCACTGACATTGACTATACCTGTTCCCCTGGGGCCACACATGCCCCAAACCTGCTGAACCCCAGATTACAAAATTGCCGGAAAAAGTAGGTCTTTCAACCACCATTTTAGTTTGAACAGGACATAGACTATCCCGTCCTGCCACATCATGAGCCCAAAACCTGAAATGACCCCAGATAAAAAGTGCCGATAAAGGATTCCTTTCCAACCACCAATTTTAGTTTCACTGGACATATACTGTCCCCTTCCTGGGGAGCGCTTGCCCCTCCGTATGAGTGGAGTGCGGACCAATTGAGCTTCACTTGGAAATACTGGTGTTAACGCTCCTGTTTTTTCCCACCCAATGCCCTTTTTCTTGGCATTCATTTTCTCATTTTACTCAACGTGCTGGAGAAATTGTCCTCTGTACATTGTTCTCTGACCGTGCTCCATACTCCATGTCCTCCTGGAATAACCAACATCTGGTCCAAGTGTCCTGACACCTCCCTTGTACAATCAGAAGGAATTTTTTAACAGCTATTTTGTACATCAATTTTATTAGTACTTTAATTCTAGAAAACACAATTTTAAAATCGGATGAAATCCCCACCATGTCTTTGTTTCTCTTTTTTAATTGTATTAAATGGTTTGATCTCCGATTAAAGGGATTGATAGCTATGTTAAAGATCTTGCAAAAACAAGTAATATTTGCAATATGTGTCCTTACATGTCCTAACTATTCCTGTTCTGAGACAGCACCATCACCCATGAGCACTCTTGACAATTGTGAAGAACAAATTTCTGTTAGAAACAACATATTTTTATAATAGGACCTGTAGTATTGCTGCATTTCAAAGCATCATGACCCAAAAATTAATAAAATGACTTCTCAGCCACAATTAAAAATTGTGAGGTAGAGAATGCCACTTAAAAGGCCACATTATCCTGTTCCAAAGGACCAAGAATTATTGCTGAATCTCACAGCAACAAGACATCATCAAACCATGACAATGGCGAAAAACTTCTAAAGATAAAGTGAGTTAAATGGAATACGTGGTTGTCATGGAAACCTTGTGTCTTTTTACAGTCTCCTCACAGCAAAACCAGCAAAAATGAACTGTTGGGAAAAGAGGAATAACAAATTGCAGTAATAAATGATCATTTTAAAAAAGATTTCAAGGAGGACCATTTCATTTTTGAAGAGGAATGTGAAGTAGACCGGCAACAAATCGTGACCACGGCAATGTGGCCAACAACATCATCCAGAGATCCATGCCTGATTCATCTAGTTGAAAGCTCAACCGATCCACATTATCTGTGGATATCCGAAATGCGTTTGTCTGTATATTGACCTCCCTCCAGCTGTGCTGAAGGTCCGCCTCAGATATTGAACGCAGGCTGCTGGGCATGAACAAACACCTCTATGGCGTGCGAGCGACTCGGGCCATTCGACCATTTTGGATACCCATAAAGTACTATTGGGTCCGGACCACATACAAAATACATCGTTGTTGAGACGCAGATAGTTTGTCAACCATGACTTCAAGCTGTCCTCTGTGTGTTGGATTTGTGCCCTGCATTGCATGCGTTTGGTGCGGTGGTAAATAAAAGATTGCCAGAGGTCACCCATTAGGCTTCTGCCACCTTTGCCTGCTGCTGCCGCTACGGCTACTTGGCATCTCTACTGCATCACGTTCCGCTGAATGTTTTTCCAGCCGTGACATTTTGGAACTTAAGCAGACGCAACAGATGTCTCCAGTTGATCAATCAGCAAGGCTCCTTTTCCTTCATTTTTTTCTCTCAATTTAGGGTGGTGGAAGGAAAGAGCTGATTTTTGATTTGAACCGGGGATCCAGCGGGTGGCCACCCCAGTAACTGTTGTTCATTTGATGGCCGACTGCGAGGATCATGTTGGAGGAAAAGGAGCATCCAAGCCACTCAGTGAGAGATGGAGCCTTGATTTCCCAAGCCTCTTGGTCGAGGGGCACTAGCAAACTGATCTTCCTCATCTTCCTCCTCTGCCCCCTCAAATCGCGCCACCTCTTCCAAGGCAGGACGTCGGTAATTCGTGACTAAAAACCTCCTCCTCCTCCTCCGCTTCCTAATGGCACAGCTTCAACACAGCCCTGACTTGGCCTAATGATGCAACCCTTGAAGCTTATGCACCACCTTGCACTATCCCTGGACCCCTAACCACTTCCTAATTAAGACCGTGGAATTTTGAAACTTCGGCCTTGTGGATTTGACGAGAGAAAGCTCCGTGTCCGCATCTGTTGTCCAGTGTCCTCCTCCGTCCCACCGGCGGGACCATGTAGTTTCAGAGTGTCCACCGATCGTTCCAAAACTAGATCACCACAATGCTCATGGCTGACAAGGGCATTGTCCCGCAAGACCATTTTGGTGCTTCATCAAACTGGCCAAGGATGGTGCAGAGCTCTTCACACTCCTCCACCTCGGTTGCTCAACACCCCGAGGTCCCGCGACATGCTGCTTTGTCAGGCCATTGTCAATTCGTACTGCGAAATGGCATGCGCTGCTGCCACAAAAAAATAATCGCTGAGCATGTGGAGGTTGGAATTCCAGCGTTGTTTCCAACTCAAAAATGAGACGGTTGAACGGGGAGGCCGAGCTGACGCCGCAACGTAGTCCAGCGGGACGAATCAGGGTGCTAACTGGCGGAAGTGCGAACTTAGACTTCGCAGCCTTTCTCAGCAGGCAGTCCAGACCCGTGTAGCTCTTAGAAATTTCTGTAGCGACAGGTTCATGACATGTGCCAGGCAAGGGATTTGCATACCAGCCTACCGATCATAAGGGCCGCCAGCAGATTTCGACCGTTATCGCACACCACCTTTCCTGGCACAAGGTTCTTGTCACCCAGCCACCGCTCGGTCTCGTTGCGGAGAGCCGTCCACAGCTCCTGACCTGTGTGTGGACGGTCTCCAAGGCAGATTAATTTCAACACGGCCTGGTGTCTCTGGGCACGTGATGCCACCAGAGGACCTTGGGGGAAAGAACCCTGCACCATCCCTGCGGTTTTGAAGAGCGTGCGCCGAGCCTGAGAGCCACCGTCACCCCCAGAGACATCCACCCAGCTCACCCAGTGAGCTGTCACAGAGATATAGCGGCCTTGGCCGTGCTTACTAGTCCATGTGTCGGTGGTCAGATGGACTTTTTCCGGACACAGATGCAGACTACGCGCTTGAAATTTTAGATGACACGTGGCTGGCCAGGGCAGGGACGGCTTTTCTGGCAAAGAAATGCCTGCTCGGCATCTGTTATTGGGGGCAGGCAAGGGCCATGACGTGGTGGAACCCATCTGTGTCCACCAGACGGAAAGGCAACATTTCCAAGGCCATAAGCCTGGCAATGCCGAAATTCAGGCTTTTGGCTTTTTTGATGGTTTGGGTTAAAGTGTTTCTTCTGCTCCCAAAACCTGGGAAGACAGAAGGCTGGCTGCTAGACTGCCGCTGTACGGCTTGCAGTACGTCAACTGGGCGAAGAGAAGGGGTAGGGATGGGTCCTCTGTTGGTGCTGGTGTACTCGGGCGACGGTGGAGCAGAAGCTGAGGCTGATCCCTGATCATGACTCTGAGAAACATGGCAGCTGAGGAACCTTGGTGGTGGCGGGAGGAGGAGGAGGCGGAGACAGAGGTGTTGATAGTGGTTGAGGCCCGGCGTCGGTCCTGGCCTTTTTTGGCCAAGTGATTTTCCCTCCATTTCAACGTTCATGCATTCGCTGCATGTGACTATACATGTTGGTGGTGGTTAACCACTTAAGGTTATTGCCTCTACTTATGCGTTACGGCAAAGGCGGCATATGACATCGCTGGTTGAAAAATCATTAGGCTGCCAAAGAAGGCCCAGGCTTGAGAGGGTCCTGGACCTTTTTGGACGCGTAAGCGAGGGCAGGTTTTGCGCTGACGTGGCTGGGCGGAATCATCTCAGCGGACTTCTGCGACCGCCCTCTCCTTTTTGTGGCGGGACCGTATTTGACACTACCCATCGTCTTCCTCCTCGTCCACTGATTAAGCGCTCGCAAGCAAATTCTGCGGAAAAGAACCAGGAGGGATCCGCAATTTCGTATCCATCAACAAAATCAAGCACAGGTGACTTGGACGTCCTGACTTCTGCATTCCAGAAGCCTGCGGGCTACAAGCAAGGGGCAATTCAAGGCGTTGCCGACCGCCCGGGATTTTTGCCGATTGACCGGCTTCCTTCACCTCCTCTGATGCATCAGAAACGGCGTCAGAGCAGACTAAATCATCCTCTTGATCTTTTAACATGCTTCCTGACCCCAACCGCATTTGTCATCAAAAGAGGTCTTTCAGACAATGATTATCCACCAGTGTGGGTACACAAGTTGATCATTTGGCTGCTCATGTTGGACGTATGCTGATGAGCTTGATGACGACATTTGGGGCCGTGACTGCGAGGAACGAGGAGGTAAGACTGCTAGATGCAGTTGCATTAACCACTGAATGACAGATTGGCGACGATGTTCGTTACTTAATTCACAGGGCCCTGACCCAGCCGATGACAGGCCTGACGGTCCTGCAACAGACGATCCGCTGGCATGCGTGTTGTCGCCAGCCACTGAAGGAGCACCTTCTCTCGTAACCTCTACCTCCGTGTGCTACCCCCCTCTTTGCTACTTACCACCTGCCATTTCGCTCCATTTCAGAATATAAAAATTTGAGAAGGTAGGAATAGTTTTGGAAAGTCTCTTACTAAAAGACGGCAATTCACAGCTATTCCTCCAAATCCCTCTAATCAAACAAAATTGCTGGATGCAAATTTAACTGCAAGTGTGTCCTATCAACAAATCTGGACTGGCAATATCCAAAAAACACGTATCTGTTATGTTTATTTTTTTTTATTAATAAACGGAATTCTTTTTGCACCTTTTCAATTCACCTGTGGTGAATAAAGAATTGCTGTTTTAAGATATACGTAGATGCTGCGTCAATGAACAATGCCTGGGTGCGCAAAGTCCAAAAAACACGTAACTGTTATGTTTTTGGTATAATAAACGGTAATTTTTTGCACTTCAATTCACCTGTGGTGAATATAGAATTGCTGTTTTAATATTTACTAGATGCTGCGTCAATAACAATCAGGGGTGCCAAAAGTCAAAAACACGTAACAGTATGTTTTTGGTATAATAAACGATATTTTTTGCACCTTTCATTTACCTGTGGTGAATATAAGAAAATTGCTGTTTTTAAGATTTACTAGATGCTGCGTCCAATGAGACAATGCTGGGTGATGAAAAGTCAAAAAACACAGTAACTGTTTATGTTTGATAAATCAAACGGTATTTTTGGCACCTTTCAATTCACCTGTGGTGAATATAAGAATGGCTGTTTATAAGATTTTACGTAGATTCAGCGTTCAATGACCAATGCTGGGTGGTGCAAAGTCAAAAAACCAAGCGGTAACGTTTTATATTTTTGAATATAATAAACGGTAGTTTTTTGCACTTTCAATTAACCTGTGGTGAATATAGAAGATGCTGTTTTTAAGATTTAACGTAGATGCTGGTCAATGAAACAAACTGCTGGGTGTGCAAAGTCAAATAACACGTAACTGTTATGTTTTGGTATAATAAACAGCCGTCATCACAGACAATCTGCACGCGCAAGACAATTCACATCTCTTCAACAAGCACGCCCTGACACACTATAAATTCTGTTTTAAGATTTACGTAGATGCTGCGTTCAATGAACAATGCTGGAGTGCGCAAAATCAAAAAACACGTAACTGTTATGTTTTATATAATAAACGTATTTTTTTGCACCTTTTTAATTCACCTGTGGTGAGTATAGAATTTCTGTTTTAAAGATTTACGTAGGATTCTCGACATGAACAAATGCTGGTGCGCACAAGTAAAAAAAACCACGTAACTGTTATGTTTTGGTATAATAAACGGTAATTTTTTCACCTTTCAATACACCTGTGGTGAATATAGAATGTGTTTTAGATTTACGTAGTATGCTGCTCAATGAGCAATCTGGGTGCGCAAAAGTCAAAGATATACACGTAACGTTAGTTTTTTGGAAAAATAAACGAATATTTTTTCACCCTTTTCAATTCACCTGTGGTGTATATAGAATTGCTGTTATAAATTTTACTGGATGCCTCGTCAATTGAACAATCTGGGTGCTCAAAAGTCAAAACACGTAACTGTTTATTTTTGGTATAATAAACGGTATTTTTTGCACCTTTCAATTCACCTGTGTTGAATATAGATTGCTGTTTAAGATATACGTGGATGCTTCTACAATGAACAATGCTGGGTGCGCAAAAGTCAAAAAACACGTAACGTGATTTTTCGTAGCACACGAAATTTTTGGCAACAAACCACCTGTGCTGAATACAAGATTGCTGTATTGTAATTTAACGCAAGGTGGATATATCAACAGTCACAGTTGTAATTGGTAAAATTGAAAATGACACCTATCTGAAATGTATACTGATAATAACAGTGGAGTACTGCAGCTAACAAAGAGAACCTGCATTACTAGAAATGATGTGGTATCCAATATAAGATTTCCAGGCTGCCAATATCCAGGAATATTTCATAGCAAACTTTTAATAATAAAGAAATTACACTACAATGTCTACACTAAGACTATGTTAACTGTATCCAGTGTCTTTATAATAGAGCCTTGTCTTGTTCGCCCGCGGGGCCCCCCCTCCCCCCCGCTTCCCACGCCGTGAATTTACACGTAGATGCTGCTTTAAAATTCTCTAGTCTAACTACAAAAAATCTTCAAATCTCGTAATCTAACTAAATTGGAAGGATCACAGCTAATAGTAGAGGTTTCTCTGTGCGAGAAATAGACTAATTTCCTGAGGCGTTTTGGCCACAAGGCCAGAGCGCAGTTCCTATCCCTATGAGACGCTTAGAGACACTGAGTGCTGAAACAGAAACGCTGTTCTATGTAAAACGAGGTCATTGATTTTTCCAGGCCAATCGCAAACATACAACAACCCATCATGACGATCGCCACACACATCTCACACCTGCTCAATTCTGTAATCTGATTGCGGGCCGCCAAATTTACAGGGAAGCACCGAAAAAAGGCGCGAACTTAAATAGATGATGCTCAGATTTTAACCTTAATTATCACATGACTGGAAATTTTCAGAACACCATAAAAACCTTGCCGATTTCAACTTTTTCGATAAAAATCGCTCAACACTACTCATCACTAGTCTGAATGCTTAATACATTTTCAAAAATATCTACATTTCTGTTTTTTTTTCTTTCAAGATGGGGTGCAGATTGTATATTTATCAGTAAAAAAAGAACTTTTTGGATCTTACCAAATGGCTGCAATGAAAGAAAGCGAAAAAATTTAAAGGGGTCTGAATACTTTCTGTACCTACTGTATTACGGCTCCTTCGGCTTATCTTTGGGTTTATTCACACAATGCATTTGGATGCTAATTCTGGGGCAGATTCAGTGCTGAATCTGCCTCAGAATCAGTGTTCAATCCCACTGCAATCTGATTTACATTATTCATGGTGCTGATTTTCCTTGCCGCTGAATTCTTCTTGTCTATTCTTTGAGGCAGATTCTGCACCTCATATTATAGTATATAGGAGGCTAAAATTCAGCGTCATATCCTCTAACTCCATTACATCCTTTCTATAAACTGAAGCCCCAAAATTTTCCAATGCTTTATAAAACGGTCATATCACATCACGGTCCTGTAAGTCCATGCCTCTTAACACACATCAATATCTTGCTGGCCTTTGAGGCAGCTGACTGACATTGCATGTTTTTCTGTGATCTATCATCTACAAGTACACCTAGATCATTCTTAACGAGCGATTCACCCAGTTTTTTACCCCCTAAGTGATGCCGGCAGGCAAGCTACCATGTCTTGTAACCTTTCAAATAAGTATTCCTACTGGAGGACTTGGTGGATCACCAAAACCGTAAAATTTCCGAGATCAGCAGGAGCTCCCTGGGGGATTTAGCCACGAACAGGCTGAGGTAGTGGATCCTCTGAGTCACAGCAAGAGATGTATATGAGCACTGTCAGAGCGCAGAGTCTATGGAGCCCCCTATTCACCAGAGCCCGCCACAAGGCCAGTTGGACTTTGTCGGGGGGGACTCCCAAGTCACTACCTCTGACAGACTTCCGTGGGAAACCCAAAAAACAGTACAGGGAACAGGCTAAGACGGGCAGAGGACAGGCCCGTAAATCAGGGGAGGGAAAGGATAAAAAGGGGGAAAACCCCAAAACAGTGGTAAGGGGCAGGAGGTGAAATGACCTAATTTAGGGTCAATCAATGAGAGTCGACACCGTTCCAGGAAATGGGTTTGCGTGTGCATCAAAACTGCAGTCGGGGCAGGAACAACGAAAGGTGACAGAGACTGGGAGCACAAGCGCAACAACTGTACGGAGTGGGGGGTCGTGGGGCGCCTCAAAGACAATTGCCGACACACTACTTGGAACACAAAAAAATAGAAATAGGGCTATTATTCCCCTCACCTATGTCATCAATAAATAAATTGAATAAAAGAGGACCCAATACTGAGCTTTGGGTTTCACCACTTATAACTGTTGACCATTCAGAGTAGGAATAATTTACCACCACTCTTTGAGTATGATCTGGTGGCCAGTTTTCAATCCAGTTACACCCTATTATCTCTAACCCTATAGACTTTAAATTACCCAATGGACGCTTACGAGGGACAGTGTTAAATGATTTTGTAAAGTCTAAAAACACTTTATCCATAGTTGCTGCACTATCCAGACTTCTACTCACGTCTTCACAAAAACAGATCAGGTTGGTCTGACAACTATTGTCTTTAGAAAAAACCCGTTGACAGTCAACCCAAAATAATAATTCAGCCCAAAATTCGTATATATTCCCTTAAAAACCCCACAAAAAAAAGTTTAAAAATTTCATGTCTTAATTGCCTGGCAAACCACAACCCTTTATGAAGATGGGATCCACATTTGCCTTGCGCCAGTCTCCTGGCACTATACCAGTCACCAAAGTATCTAAATTTCATGTACAAGGGCACAGAAATAAGTGATCTGAGCTCTTTAAGAACTCTTGTGTGTAAGCCATCTGGTCCTGGAGCCTTATGCACATTAGGCGACATGTATGAATCTCGCCACGTCGGAGCGCACTTTTTCACCAGTTTTCCGAGATGTGCTCATACATGCCGTGTAAAGTCCACCGCGCCTTGCCAGTGTGTGAGGCGCAGTGCGGGACTTAGGCGCAGTGCGGGACTGCGCCTAAGATTCGCCGCCCGAGGTAGTGCACTCATACATGCCGTGTAAAGTCCGCCGCGCCTCGCCAGTGTGTGAGGCGCAGTGCGGGACTTAGGCGCAGTGCGGGACTGCGCCTCAGATTCGCGGCTCGAGGAGGTGCGCTCATACATGCGAGGAAAAGTTCACTGCGCCTCGTCATTGTGTGGGGCGCAGTGCGGGACTTAGGTGCAGTGCGGGACTGCGCTGAACATGTATTCCGATTCGAGACAGGCTGGAAAACAGCGAAAAATCATTAAAGATCGCCTTTTTTAGGTGTAAAACATTATCTGAAAAAAGAACTCAAACCTACTAAAAAAATACATAAATAAAATCACTTTCCAAAAATGAAGAACGGCGCTACATCAGGAATTTGTATATTGGAAATTGCCGGGAAATACAGTAATTCAAATTCTGTAAGCTATTCTCATTGGTCGGCAGAAACCAGCCAATCAGAACCATACTATTGATCATTGGCTAACGAAAATAAAGAAATAAAAATTAATTTATTGAATTAATATTTTTTTTTGTTACCCCCATAGTATTGTTCATTTTATATACAGATCGGTACAACTTTGGGAGTATTATCACTTGATTTCGGCCATGTACAGTTTTATTATAGATTGCATTAGAAAACCCATAAGAGCGTCGCTCGCTCTCCCATTGGCCCAAATAACCGTGCCTCTTTTAACTTAGCCAATCACAAACAGAGCTCGCACTGCACTTCTTTTCCCCATAGAACTCTATGAGAAGGTAGCTCAGCCGCTGATTGGCTAAGCTAGACGAGCCCCTCTTCCCCCCCAACCATTCACAGTACTAGAATATTTCCCATAGACAGTAATAACTTTTAGGGCGCCCTTCTATCACGCCCTTCTTTCTCCACTCAAAATAGACGCACTACATATGATTGGTGGATTCATATCTGCCGCCTGGGCTCAACCAATCAGCTCTTTTCTGCCTTTTTTACTGTATTTTGAACTGTCCGCCTTTGCATTTGATTGGTCAATACTTCTCCATAGGTTATAATGTGTCACTGTCGCTACTATTCTGATTGGTTGGTTTCTGATGACCAATGAGAACAGAATTTGAATTACTGTATTTCCCGGCAATTCTCTATATCGCAATTCCTGATGTAGCGCCGGTGACGGCGACAAACGCGTTGTTAGGGATTTTATTTATGTATGTTTTTAGAAGGTTTGAGCTCTTTTTTCAGATAATATTTAACACTTAATAAAAACGATTTTTTAAAATCATACTCCATGCCGCAAGGCGCTGAGAGACGAGATTTCACTGCCCCGATCTCTCCATAGACTACAATGGCTCAAGTAGCTCGCGCTCTGATAGGCTGGGATAGCCAAGCCCCCGCTCGCTCAACCAATCAGCTCTTTTCTGGATTTTTACTGTATTTTGAACTGTCCCGCCTTTGAATTTGATTGGTCAATACTTCTCCATAGGTTATAATGGGTCCCTGTAGCTCCTATTCTGATTGGCCGGGATAGCCAAGCCTCCGCTAGTTCAACCAATCAGCTCTTTTCTGCCTTTTTTCTGTATTTTGAACTGTCCCGCCTTTGAATTTGATTGGTCAATACTTCTCCATAGGTTTTAATGGTTCACTGTCGCTCCTATTCTGATTGGCTAGTTTCTGCCAACCAATGAGAAGAGCTTACAGAATTTGAATTACTGTATTTCCCGGCAGTTTCCAAGATCCTAATTCCTGATGTTGCGCCGTTCTAGATTTTTGGAAAGTTATTTTTTTTATTTATTTATTTTTTTTGAAGGTTTGAGCTCTTTTTCTGATAATGTTTTACACCTAATAAAGGCGATTTTTTTGGACTCATACTCCATGCCGCACGGAGCTGAGAGCCGAGATTTCTTTTGCGATCTTCTATATGTTTCTTCTCATGTTACGTTCTCGCTTCACTTCGCCTCCGCCGGCTCATTTAGACCAACTTCAACTAGGTCTGCCTGCCGGAGCTGGCGAGCGCTGCAATGCGCCGCACTTTGCCGACCCGCGATCATACATGCCTCGGAGTTTTTGAACACGCCGCGTCCCGCCCCAGAACGTCCACACCGCGCCCATTACACGCCCCTTCATGTAAGGCGCATCTGAAAGTGGCGAAGGCTGCGCCAGAAATCGGGTGCAAATCCCGATCATACATGTCGCCCATTAAGTCTACATAACTTGACTTGGACAATTAATGCGCTCAGCCAATTTATCAGTTGATATATTAACAGTACTGGCACCGCCTACATTCACACTGATTAAGCCACCATCAGCACTGACACTGCCCAATCAGTACCGCCACCACATTCATCAATACTGACATTGCCCCCATTAACTACTTTCTCCT
The DNA here is from genome assembly GCA_025379985.1 of Phyllomedusa bahiana. Lineage (NCBI taxonomy): Eukaryota > Metazoa > Chordata > Amphibia > Anura > Hylidae > Phyllomedusa > Phyllomedusa bahiana. The sequence continues at coordinate 5,499 of JAODAL010042144.1, read as the reverse complement.
CTTTTGTATATACAGAGTCGAAGAACCTATTTAGTAGCTTTGCCTTCTGCTAATCCCCAGTGACCACCTCCCCATTACTGTCATTTAAGGCTCCTACATGCTATGAATTTGTTTTTTTTGGGCATTTACATGTTTAAAGGGAACCTGTCACATAGGTTATGCCCTCCTTGCTAGCGTCAGACATGCTGTTCCCAGCACTGTGCCCCTTATTCTGTAAGATGCTGTAGTTTTAGAGCATTTACCCCTCAAATCTTATTCATGAGCATGTGTTAGCCCCGCCCACCAAAGGCTAGCCCCGCCCACTGACAGTTATTCACATGTTTCTACCTATTCAAAGTAATAGGTTTATCAGTTGATGTGGGCGGGGCTAGCCTCAGGTGGGCGGGGTTTGAAAAAAAACTGACTCTTTGAATGACTCTTCGAATGACTCTTTTGGCTGAAAACTACAGATTTGAGCATTAAATACACGAAAACAACAGCATCTTAAAGGATAACGGACACAGCGCTGGAAACAGCAGGTCTGACATTAGCTTGTTCTGCCCTCAGCAAGGGGGGCATAATCTATGTCACAGGTTCTCTTTAAAGAATTTCTTGGGGTTTGTCTTGCTCTCCTTGGCCACCTGCCTTTAATTTTGTATTTTAGCTGATTTGATCACCTGTTTATAGATTTTATTAAGCTCTTTGTAGTTTTCAAAGGCTAATGCTGATCCCTCTGACTTGTATTTTCTAAATGCCCTTTTTTATTATTTATTGCCCTTTTAACAGAAGGTAGAAGCCATGTTCGATTTCATTTTAATAACCAATATAATTTAATCGCCAATGCAATTCTCTAAGGTAAGCCCTCCCAATTGGTTTCTACATCACTATTTGATAATAGCTACTTCCAGTCTATGTCCTCTAGTGCAGCCATCAATAAGGGAAATTGGCCTTTTTAGTATTAAATGTTTTTGCCCTACCGCTCTGTGATTGTTTTTTTCCAGTTTAGGTCAAAACTAATTATATTGTGGTCGCTGTTCATAAGATTTTAAGAAACAGTAACTACTACAAGTTCTGCTTTGTTAGAAATCACCAGATCCAACAGAGCATCACTTTCAATTATCCTTTAACAGGTTGAGGAACTTCCTCCCCTTTGCAGTTGAAGCAGAACTGTGACCCAAGTCAATATCTAAGTAATTGAAGTCGCCCATTATCACCACAGCACCCGCCTGTGTTGCCCACTCCATTTGTTTATGCAGCTCTCCCGCTATCTCCTCAGTGATGTTGGGGGGATCTATAGATTACAACAAAAATATATTTTTTCCGTGTTAACCCCTTCCCTTGTATTTCCACCCACAAGGTTTCTACATCTTTACCATCATCACAATTACACAAACTATTGCCTGTATCACACTTGCCCTAGAATTATCACACAAATTTTGCTAGCAAGCTCACGAAATGGCCTTCCTTTTTTCTGATACCCCCAGAACTCCCCCTAATTTCATTAACTCATAAACATGGCTCATTCTGCTGCTGATCTATTACTCCACCCCCAACATTTAATTCACTAACTGCTTTCTCAGTGGGAACCAACTCTTCTCATACAGTGGGGAAAAAAAGTATTTAGTCAAACACCAATTGAGCAAGTTGAGAGAGGCCTGTAATTGACATCATAGGTAGACCTCAACTATGAGAGACAAAATGAGAAAACAAATCCAGAAAATCACATTGTCTGATTTGGAAAGAATTTATTTGCAAATTATGGTGGAAAATAAGTATTTGGTCAATAACAAAAGTTCATCTCACTACTTTGTTATATATCCTTTGTTGGCAATGACTAGTGTTGATCGAATGGTTCGAGAAAACTTAAGTCGGAATAAACTTTGCGATTTGTTAGCACACATTCTGAAACCAGCTTTTCACGGTTCATTCAAGAAAAAATTTGTGTTCGAGACATGCACTCAACGCATCATTTTTAGTTTCGCTTTTAGCTGCTTCCTGCAGTTTTGACGGCCAACCAATCAGTGCGCAGCACAGAGGAGTATAAAAAAAAGTCACCACTGAGTGTATAGGAATCTCATTGGCTGCTAAAATCACATGACACTGTTATATGTATTTCACTATATTTCCTGGTGAACGCCATTTCAACCTCACTGTCTGTACTGAACACCCTGCTCTCTCTGTGTGCTTGCTTGCATGCAGGCAGGCACACCAATTCTCAGCGATTTTAGACAGGAAAAGCTGCTAGTTAGATTATTAAGAGGGGGGAACAGCAAGCCTAGGGAATCATACCCCGCAATAGTTAGGGAGTTTTGTATAGCTGGCTGCATCTTTCCCATCTTTATTCTGAGTGCCCAAAAGTTAATTTCTCCTGTTTTGGGGGTACAACTATTATAGAAGACATCATTAGCAAATCTGCTATAGAAAGAAATTGGTTTCACATAGTGGTTCCTTGCTGCAAATTTGATTGAGCACCCAAAAGTTAATTTTTCTGTTTTTTTCAGTCAGTCTTTGCAAATAGTCTGGTTTCAATGCACCACTGTCATTGTTATACACAACATTGTAGTGAGTAGGAGAAATTGTGCTTTGTCTCACAGACTGACTGATTAAAAAAAGTCATACCACTCAGGTCTGGTCACTTCCACATCGATAATGGTCCCATTCAAATGAGCAAAGAACCTTGTGCTAATCCGTTTCTTTACAACAATAACAGATAGCTTGGGACTGTAGTCTTTGCCTGTAGCTCTTATACATTCTACAAATTGTTCAACCTCATATTTGACAAGTGTACTTAGCTGACATCTCCAACTCCATCTCGATAGATTGTGATTAGTGTTGAGCGATTATTATCGACAAAGTTGAAATCGGCACGGTTTTTATGTTGATGGGAATTTTTTCGATCACGCGAAAATTTTTAGCTGAAAAACTGTGCATAATCTATCAATATCGCGCCATTTTTGGCGTTCCTTTATTTTGGCGGCCAGCAAATCAGCTTAGAGAATAGAGCAGGGTGAGCTGGGTGTGCGACGTCATGACTGGGATGTGTATGGTTGTGATTGGCTGGAAAAATCACAGCCCTTCCTGTTCAGCATCAGTGTGTGTCTGTGTCTCATAAGAGCAGGACGTGTGCTCAATACAGCTCAGCGAAACAGTTCTCTTTGTTCACACAGACAACTATGCTTTTAGCTGTGAACATCAGAACATAGGTAGATTAGAGAATTTCAGTTTTTAGTTACTTGGGCTGAGAATTTTAAAGAAGCATCTAGCGCTGTACAGCCGTGGGGGGGGGGGGGGGGGAGTGGTCGGGCGAACACAGACAGGCTGGCAGTCAGGCTTTTGAAAGGAGAGTGGATATTGTGCAGCCCAGACTCGGCTTTGACCCTGCACTGAAATGGGTTTTTATTAACAGTTTTTCGTTAAATATTAGCGTGTATTTTGTGCAGCCTGTACTAATATTAGGATACAGATCTTTTCTAGTAACTTCAGGTGTATTTGATAGGTGCATATCTCACCTTTTATTATCTGTAAACAATTTAATTAGTTTTTTTTTTTACTTTGGCGCAGCTCAGTTTTGTTCAAAGACCCACTTTGATACTTACAATAGGATACAGAACTTTCTATCACCGCAGGTGTATTTATAGGTGCAAAAAAAACCACGTTTTATTATCCGTACACAATTTAATTAGGTTTTATTCACTTTGGCGCAGGCCATTTTTGTAAAGACCCATCTTCTACGGATATTACGATAACGAAATTTGCTAGTAATTGGTGTTGTTTTTCATAGGTGCAAAAACCCCCTTTTATTATCAACCCATTTAAATACTGTTTTCATTTTGGCGCGCCCATTTTTGTTGAAAGACCCATCTTGTACTTTATTTACCATACAGAAATTTGTAGAAAATTGGTGTTGTTTTTCTGGGTCAAAAAACACCTATTATTATCAGTCCCAAATTTTAGTTACGTGTTTTTCACTTTGGCGAGCCCTTTTTTTGTTAAAAGACCACTTTGATTTACAATAGGTCAGAACTTTTCTAGTCACCGCAGGTGTATTCAAAGGGTAAAAAAAAACCCCTTTATTACCCGTCAAAATTTAAATTAGGTTTTTTCACTTTGGCGCAGGCCATTTTTGTTAAAAAGACCCATTTTTGTACATATTACCTTACGGAAATTTGCTAGTAATTGGTTTTGTATTTATAGGTGCAAAAACCCCTTTTTATTAATAACTTTTTTTAAATTTACGTTTTTTTTTCCACTTTGGCGCAGCCCAGTTTTTTTGAAAGACATTGTTGAGCGATTTTTACGCAAATTTAAATCGGAAGTTTTTAGGGGGGACAAAATTTTTTCCAGACAGCGAAAATTTAAGGGTTTTTAAAATCTGTGCACATCTATTAAGATCGCCCCTTTTTTTTCGGCGCCTCCTGAAATTTTTTGGGGGCCACAAAGGGGATTACAGAAAAGAGCGGGGGGAATGTGTGTGCGATCATGACGGGGATGTGTATGGTTCGTTTGGCTGGAAAAAAATCACATGCCTCTTTTACATAAACACTTTTTCCTGTTTCAGCCTCATGTCTCTCCGTCTCAAAAGGGGTAGGACCCGCGCCTGCCCGTGGCAAACAGCTCACGAAATTAGTCTATTTCTGCACAGAGAAACCCTACTATTTTGCTGTATCCTTCCCAATTTAGTTAGATTAAGATTTGAAAAATTTTATGTATTTGCTAGAGAATTTAAAGCACAACTACCCCTGTAAATTCCGGCGGTGGGGAGAGGGGAGGGGGGGTGCCCGCGGGGCGAACCAGACAAGCTCATCTATAAGAACACGGATAAAATTTTACCAAGACTTAGTGTAGACATTAGGGAATACTTTTTTATTAACGTTTTTCTATTTAAATATTTCCTGGATATTTGGGGAGCCTAACTTAATTGGATAAACATCATTTCAGTAAGAGGTCTCTTTTTTTACTCAAAACTCCACTTTTTTTATCAGTTTTACATTCAGATAGGTTTCAATTTTACCCATTACCCTTGCTGTTTATTACCCCTTGCAGTTAAATTACAAACCAGCAATCTTGTAGTCACACAGGTTGTTTTTGCCAAAATACCGTTATCGTACAAAACACACAGTTACGTGTTTTTTTTACCTTTGCGCACCCAGCACTGCATTGACGCAGCATCTACGAAATCTTAAAAACAGCAATTCTATTTCACCCCAGGTGAATTTAAAGGTGCAAAAAATACCCTTTATTTAAACAAAACATTACCATTACGGTTTTTTTTTTATTTTGCCACCCAGCATGTTCATTGACCAGCACACGTAAATCTTTAAAACACAATTCTATATTCACCACAGTGAAAATTGGGAAAAGGGGCAAAAAAAACCTTTATTATTCAAAACAAAACTTACGTTTTTTTTGACTTTTGCGCACCCACACTGTTCTTGACGAGCATCTACGTAAATCTTTTAAAAAAAGCAATTCAAAATTCACCACAGGGAATCGAAAGGGCAAAAAATACCGTTTATTATA
>JAODAL010042143.1:0-35148 GCA_025379985.1 Phyllomedusa bahiana | reverse complement strand
ACCTAAAAAAAGGTGAGGGCTAAGACCCTACATAATAATAAAAATAATAAAAATTTTAATAAATTTATTTATATAGCCCCAAACATATTCTGCAGCACTTTACAAAAAGAGGGTATAAGCAAAAATTAACCAGACCTACTTTATAAAAAAAAGCTACTACAAATCAACACAGGTGTGGGGGTCCTTTGCAAGAGTTTACAATCTATTAGGGTGTTGGGTGAACAAAGGATAGAAGTGTTTGGTTTACAATGACATAAAAAAGGGGATAACCTCCATCCCAAACCAAACATCTAAAAGATAAGTCCCTGGGGGTGGCAAAGTCTGGGTGACAATGTGTGACAGAATTTGGGGGATTAAAAATTGGGTTTTGGTAGGCTTGTCTAAGATTTTTCGAGCGATTTAAAAAACTGGGGGGTTTTTTGGTGAGTGTCCCTATCACATGGGGTAAAAAGAACGAAATATAGGTTCCTGAAGCAGGCACAGGTCACAGCACAGTAAGGGACATCACAGGGGGGGGTCACCCGTGAGCCACAACTTCTGTGCACTACAGCCGTGGGTTGACCCCCAAAGCCAACGTTCTCGAAGGGTTTGACTAGGCCACCCACTTTCTCCCGATGACTCTGACAACCCCCCCAAAGAGTCAGTGGGTTTGTCAGATACAACCCTTATTGGCATGGCCTGGAAGCAGGTGGGGGCTTCACCTTCCTCAACCCCCCTTTTCCCTTCTCTTCCCAAAAGCCAAGAACTACTATGTGCTGGGGGCCCTCCCCATATACAGTGGGGACCAAAATATTTGGGACGGGGGGCAGAAAGAGGTGGGGAAGACATTTGCTGCTTTTTGCAGAAGCAGACAAGTAGTGATGAGTAGTGATGAGGGATTATATCAACTATCGTTATTGAGTCGATAGTCGATATCGGCAATCATCATGCCGAAAGTCGATAGTCGATAATAGATTTGCTGATGCCTTAAAGTCTATGGGAAGGGAAAACAGCTTCATTCTTACACCCAAAAGGGGGGAAAAACTGGAATTAACATACACAACAGAAAACGGATATGTGCTACATCTTTGCCAGTCAAAGGGGAACAAGAAACACAGAAGAAAATCACAGATATTCATACCTTCCTGTACCCCCAGCATGACCCTTTAACCCTGCATGACCCCCAAAATAAAAAATCCAAAGGCAGTATTTTTGAACCATCCTTTTGTTTAACTGGGCATTGCTATCCCTGTCCTGTTAAAAACTGACCCCCAAAACCTTCAGACCAAGAATTTAAAAAGTGCCAGAAGAAAGTAGTCTTTGAACCACCATATTAGTTGAACTGGACATTGACTAACCCTGTCCTTGACCGCAGCATGACCCTTAAACCTGTCTGACTCACTGATTAAAAAGTGCTGGAAAAAGGAGTCTTTGAACTTACTATAAAATATGTATAAAACAACATGCGTACAACTGAGCTCTATGCGACAAACAAACCCACGGACTGCAATAAGAGTATTTAAATGTTATATGGATTAATATGGCGGCCTTCGCACCACTGACAACAGGCGTAATTTACTATCAAATATGTATAACACAATATGCGTACAACTGAGCTCTTTGCGGCAAACAGACGCACGGACTGCAATAAGAGTATTTAAATGTTACATGGATTAATATGGCGGTCTTCGCACCACTGACTACAGGCGTAATTTACTAGGAAATATGTGTAACACAATTTGCGTACAACTGAGCTCTTTGCGGCAAACAGATGCACGGACTTCAATAAAAAATATATAAAAGTTATAGGGATAAGTTATGCCGGTTTTTGGGAACACTGACACGCAGTGATTGCAATATAACTGAAAAAATAGGGACAATTTCACCTCCTATCAGAGGTCTGCTGTCCAAAAAAGTGGTAAAAAACAATGCTTTTTCAATTCAAGATCACAGAATACACTGAGCTGCAAAATATCTCCCTTCCTTTCAAAAGCCTCTCCTGCTGCCGAATACCCCACGCCCCGCAGCCCCACGGCTACAAACACCAGTAGATATCCTTACAACCTTCTCTAACTAAATAAGAAGTGAAATTCTCTATTCTAACTCTATTCTAAGCTGTAGGTAGGTGGATGGTTTCTTGTATTAGAAGAGACTCTCTCAGAGCTGTTAAAACAGCTATTGGTTTAAACGCAGACAGACACGTCCTTCTGTGAACTGGCATAGACAGAGAATGAGCTCCAACAGGAAATGCAGTTGCATAGATAAAACGAGGTCATGTGATCTTTGCAGCCAATGAGATCCATACACCGCAAAGTGGTGACGTTGTACATACTCCTCATCCCCCTCTATCCTCGGAGCTGATTGGGTGGCCTCCAAAATGACAGGAAACGCTGAAAATGGCGCAATAGTAATAGATTATCTGTAAGATTGTCACCTAAACTATCGCGTGATCAGAAGTTTCCGATAAGCCTAAAAACCGTGCCGATTTCAACTTTTGCCGATAATATCGCTCATCCCTAGTGATGAGGAGAGTGGCATAAGGGGTTATGTTGCGAGTGGTCAGGTTTTGTACAGCGGCACCGTTGAGGAGGACGGCGGTGACAGGCAAACACTAATCGATGTAGCCGATTGCACTTGGGAGCCGGGTGAAGCAAGCAAGGCTGGGACAAGGTATTCTGGTGCCCTAGTTAAACAAGGCATAAAGTGCCCCCCAAATGGAAAATTCAGGCCACTCCATGCCTCCTTGTGCCACCTTTTCTGCCTTGGATGAAGGGGCGCCCTAGGCGGTCACCTACCTTCGACTATCCATCGTCTCGGCCCTCGAAGCAAGGGCTTCATCATTATTAGTGTTGAGCGATTTTTATCGACAAAGTTGAAATCGCCACGGTTTTTATGTTGATCAGATTTTTTCGATCACGCGATAATTTAGGTTAAAATCTGCGCAAAATCTATTAATATCGCGCCATTCTCGGCGCTTCCTGTCATTTTGGCGGCCAGCAAATCAGCTTAGAAAATAGAGCAGGGTTAGCTGTGTGTGCGATGTCATGACTGGGATGTGTATGGTTGTGATTGGCTGGAAAAATCACATGACCTCGTTTTACATAGAACAGCCCTTCCTGTTCTGCCTCAGTGTGTGTCAGCATCTCATAGGAATAGGATGTGCGCTCTTCCTCTGTCCAAACAGCTCAGCAAACAGCTCAGCGAAATTGTTCTATTTGTTCACAGAGACAGCTATACTTTTAGCTGTGAACCGTAGAACTTAGGTAGATTAGAGATTTGCAGATTTTAGGTAGTTAGGCTGAGAATTTTAAAGGAGCATCTAGCCCTGTAAAGTCACGAGGGGAGCCGGAGGGGGGGGGGGGGCGTGAACACAGACAAGCTCTTTAAAGGAAACTGGATATTGTGCACCCAGACTTAGTGTAGACATTGCATTGCAATAGCTTTTTATTAACAGTTTTCTGTTGAAATATTACTTGGATGTTGGGCAGCCTGAACTTATATTAGGATACAGATGTTTTCTAGTATCTGCAGTATTTGTTAGGTGCAAAACTCCACTTTTATTATCAGTATACATTTCAGATAGGTGTTTTTTCACTTTTGTCAGTCAAGCTTTGTTTGATAGAGATACCTTGCACTTAAATTTGAATCCAGCAATTTTGTAGTCACCACACAGGTTTATTGATAGGTGCCAAAATACCTTTATATATCCGTATACATTTCAGATATGTGTTTTTTTCATTTTGGCGCAGGCCAGCTTTGTTCATAGAGCCACCTTGCAGTTAAATTTGAATCCAGCAATTTTGTAGTCACCACAGGTGTATTGATAGGTGCCAAAAATACCGTTTATTATCCGTATACATTTCAGATAGGTGTTTTTTTCACTTTTGGTCAGTCAAGCTTTGTTGAAAGAGGTACCTTGCACTTAAATTTGAATCCAGCAATTTTGTAGTCACCACAGGTGTATTGATAGGTGCCAAAAATACCTTTTATTATCCGTATACATTTCAGATACGTGTTTTTTTTCACTTTGGCGCAGGCCAGCTTTGTTCATAGAGCCACCTTGCAGTTAAATTTGAATCCAGCAATTTTGTAGTCACCACAGGTGTATTGATAGGTGCCAAAAATACCTTTTATTATCCGTATACATTTCAGATACGTGTTTTTTTCACTTTGGCGCAGGCCAGCTTTGTTCATAGAGCAACCTTGCAGTTAAATTTGAATCCAGCAATTTTGTAGTCACCACAGGTGTATTGATAGGTGCCAAAAATACCGTTTATTATCCGTATACATTTCAGATACGTGTTTTTTTCACTTTGGCGCAGGCCAGCTTTGTTCATAGAGCCACCTTGCAGTTAAATTTGAATCCAGCAATTTTGTAGTCACCACAGGTGTATTGATAGGTGCCAAAAATACCTTTTATTATCCGTATACATTTCAGATACGTGTTTTTTTCACTTTGGCGCAGGCCAGCTTTTTTCATAGAGCCACCTTGCAGTTAAATTTGAATCCAGCAATTTTGTAGTCACCACAGGTGTATTGATAGGTGCCAAAAATACCGTTTATTATCTGTATACATTTCAGATACGTGTTTTTTTCACTTTTGGTCAGTCAAGCTTTGTTGATAGAGGTACCTTGCACTTAAATTTGAATCCAGCAATTTTGTAGTCACCACAGGTGTATTGATAGGTGCCAAAATACCTTTTATTATCCGTATACATTTCAGATACGTGTTTTTTTCACTTTGGCACAGGCCAGCTGTGTTCATAAAGCCACTTTGCAGTTAAATTTGAATCCAGCAATTTTGTAGTCACCACAGGTGTATTGATAGGTGCCAAAAATACCTTTTATTATCCGTATACATTTCAGATACGTGTTTTTTTTCACTTTGGCGCAGGCCAGCTTTGTTCATAGAGCCACTTTGCAGTTAAATTTGAATCCAGCAATTTTGTAGTCACCACAGGTGTATTGATAGGTGCCAAAAATACCGTTTATTATCTGTATACATTTCAGATACGTGTTTTTTTTCACTTTTGGTCAGTCAAGCTTTATTGATAGAGGTACCTTGCATTTTAATTTGTATCCAGCAATTTTGTAGTCACCACGGCTGTTTTGATAGGTGCCAAAAATACCTTTATTATCCGTATACATTTCAGATACGTATTTTTTTCATTTTGGCACAGGCCAGCTTTGTTGATAGATCCACCTTGCAGTTAAATTTGAATCCAGCAATTTTGTAGTCACCACAGGTGTATTGATAGGTGCCAAAAATACCGTTTATTATCTGTATACATTTCAGATAGGTGTTTTTTTCACTTTTGGTCAGTCAAGCTTTGTTGATAGAGGTACCTTGCACTTAAATTTGAATCCAGCAATTTTGTTTTGATTTTAGGGATTTGAGAATAGCTGTGATTTGCCATCTTTTAATAAGAGACTTTCCAAAACTCTTCCATACCTTCTCAAATTTTTATCTTTCTGAACATGGAGCGAAATTCAGGTGGTAAGCGAGCAAAGAAGGGGGTAGGACATGGAGGTAGAGGTACGAGAGAAGGTGCTCCTTCCAGTGCTGGCAACAACACGCATGCCAGCGGATCGTCGGTTGCAGGACCGTCAGGCCTGTCATCGCTGGGTCAGGGCCCTGTGAATCTCAGTAACGAACAGCGTCGCCAATCTGTTCTTCAGTGGTTAATGCAACCTGCATCCAGCAGTCTTACCTCCTTGTCCTCCCAGTCACGGCCACAAATGTCGTCATCAGCATCATCAGCATCCGTCCAACATGAAGTGAAGGCAGCCCAAATGTCAACTCGTGTACCCACCACTGTGGATAATCCATTTTCTGAAGACCTCTTTGATGACAAAATGCGGTTGGGGTCAGAAGGCATTTCCAAAGACCAAGAGGCCAAAGAGGATGATTTTGTCTGCTCTGACGCCCAGTTACTGATGCCATCAGAGGAGGAGAAGGAAGCCGGTCAATTGGCAAAAATCCTGGGCGGTCGGCAACGCCTTGCAGTGCCTCTTGCTTGTAGCCCGCAGCTCCTGGATGCAGAAAGTCAGGACGACCAAGTCACCTGTGTTGATGATGATGATGATGATGATGACGACATTGCGGATCCATCGTGGTCTTTTCCGCAGAATTTGCTTGCGAGCGCTTCATCACTGGATGAGGAGGAAGACGATGGGGTAGTGTCAGTACGGGTCCCGCCTCAAAAAGGGAGAGAGCGGTCGCAGAAGTCCGCTGATATGATTCCGCCAGCCACGGTAAGCAGAAACCTCGCTTATCGCCGTCAAAAATTTCCAGGACCTCTCAAGCCTGGGCCTTCTTTGAGCAAGCCTCTGATTCACCCAGCGATGTCATATGCCGCCTTTGCCGTAAACACATAAGTAGAGGCAAGAATCTTAGGTGTTTAACCACCACCAACATGTCTAGTCACATGCAGCGAATGCATGAGTTGAAATGGAGGCAACACTTGGCCAAAAAAGGCCAGACCGACGCCCCGGGGCCCCCAACCACTGTCACCCCCCTCTGTCTCCGCCTCCTCCGCCACTACCAAGCGTTCCTCAGCTGCCCAAGTCTCTCAGAGTCATGATCACGGAACAGCCTCCGCTTCAGCCTCCACCTTCGCCCGAGTACCACCAGCAAGACCAGAGATCCATCCTACCCCTTCTCCTTTCCCGCCCATTTTGGACTCCCTTTTGCTTTGCCGTACAGCGGGCCAGTCTAGCAGCCAGTTTTATGTTTCCCCAAAGGTTTGGGCGGGAAAAAACCCATTTTTATTTTAAAATAGGTTTTTTTTGGAAAAACAATTTTTTTTCCCAAAAAAAAATATAAAAAACATGAAACCCCAAAAGATGAACAAAGGCACTACTATTTTAATTTTCGAGAGTCAGTGAGAAAGTAATAAAAATCATCAGGTAGGCCTTAAAACACTACGCCCAAATTTTAAGGACGGGTAAAATTTAACAAAACTTTAATACGGGGCCCCGCTCCCGAGAGGGGGAAAAGCCAACCAGGACCCCCCCCCACTAACAGTGGCCCAAATGGTCTAGAAAATTGATTAAACTTAGGGTCCTGATATCCAAAAATTTTAAAACAGGGGGGAAAAAAAGGAAGAAAAAGGAAAAGGGAAAGGGAAACCCTTTCCCCCCAAAACCCCGGGGGAAAACCCCAAAAAACGTCATGGGAAAGCTACAAAAAGGGGGAGGATCCCCCCCAATGGAAGCTTCAATCCCCAAAGGGGGCCATTCAACTAGGTTCCCGGAAAACCCCATTTTGGGAAAGTAGGGCGGGGGACCGGGGAAAAAAACTCCAAATCCCCCCAAAAAAGGGCCCGGGAAATTTCCCTGGGGGATTTGTTTTGGGGGTTCCCGGGCCTCCAAGTGTGCAGTACTTTAATCAACCCCCCCGGGGGGGAAGTGGGGGGACCCTTCCCCTCCATACAATAAGAAAGGGGGATACCCCCTCCCCCCATTTAAAGCAAAGGGGAGGAACAGATTGACGCCAGCGAGGGGGGTTTCCCGGGTTTTTTGCCGCTTTTAAGAGATGTCTTATCAAAGATTTTTTATAAGAGGTTTTGCGAAAAAGGGGCCATAAATAAAGGACCCCCTTCTGGGCGGCCCGGGGGATGGAAACCTCGCAAAAAATCCGAGATAGCGGGGGGAAACCTTTTTCCAAAAAGGGCCGCATGGCCGGGCCCAAACCCCCCCTTTTTGGGGCGGGACCCCGCCCCTGATTGAACCCCCCAAACGGGTTTGTTGGACTTTGGGGACCATTATAAAAGCAGATTTCGGGCACTCTTTTACCCCCTTGGAAATTTAATTTTAAAAGCTTTTTTCCCTGCGCTTTGCAGGCTATCATGTTTTGGTGAGTGAGATAAAAGCACTTTCTCCATTGTTTAAAAAATTTAAAAGTCCCCCAAAGCTTTTCTCCCATGTTTTTACAGTAGTGAGGGAAAGATCCTGACAAGGGAGGAGATCGGGCCCTGATAGATAAAAGGAGTTTAAAATTTTTCCCGGGGAACCCTTCGGAGAAACCCTATTAGTCTCTAAAAATGGTGAGAGTGCTCGAAAGGGGAACCTCTTGCGTTGCAGAGGAAAAGGAAGGGCCGAAGCTGCAGGTATTCAAAGTGGTACCTAGGAGGGGGGGAAAGGGTTTCCTGGGTCAACTCCGAAGGGGTTTAAAAAGGCCCCCTGTCCTGTACCTTTTTTTGTGAGAACGGGCGGGCCTTAAAAAACCCCCCAGGGGGGAAACCCCCCGGGGAAGTCCTGGAGGAAAAAAGGGGTTGTCCAAAAATGGGGAAACGGGGGAAACCCTTTTAAATTAAAAAGGAGGTAGGGGGACCCAAACCCTCAGTATAATGGATAACGTATGGGCTGCGCTAAAGGACAGAATTTTGGGGGGGTCTCGAGATAAAAGGGTTCTTTTCCCCACGGGGGGGGAGGTTTTGGCCTGGGGATTTGGACTGTCTGTTCGTTTTATTTTACCCGGGGTTTATCCTGGGGGCTTTTGGTCTATCCAAAAAACCTGGCTTTCGTTTGTGGTTTAGGTAGTACACCCTGCGTCGGGAAAGCCCACTCCCCCCTATTTTTGGGCCCCGGGGACATTTTACCTTTGGGGGGTCCTGGGGGCGGCGGCTTCCCCAAAAGGAACTCAAAAGAAACTTCGATGGAGCCCACCCAAAAGGAGGAGGGCGGGGAGACCCGGGGCCCCCCCTCTAAAAGCAGGTACAGCAGTTTCGGGGGGAGGGGACATTTTAAATTAATTTTTTGGGCTTACCAAACCACAAAAGGGCCCCCTGCCCCACCCCCCTAGTAGCCTTTTAAAAAAATTTGGGGCTAGAAAAAGGGGGAAAATTTTACACTCATAAAGTTGCGCTAGACCCCGGGTTTTTTTAGCCCCCCAGATAGGGAAAATCCCCCCCCCACCCAGGAGAAGGAGAAGTTAGTTTTTAATGGACGGGGGCAGTGGCTTGGGATAAAGGGGGAGATGTTCGGGCTTCAGATTTTGAATAATTAATTTTGTAGTTGGCCCAAAGGGGAAAAAATTTATCCAGCTCGGCATAAAGAGGGGGGAGATTTAAACGGGCCCGTCAAAAAAATTTAAACAGTTTCGTCTCAAAGGCCCGAGCTTTTAAAAACCCCTGCCCTAAAAAGGTTATCCCCTTATGCCCTTTTTTGGGGACGCCCGGGGGCCCAGTAGGGGGTCCATGTCAGAATGTATAGAAAAGGCGATAAGGGGCAACCCTGCCGGGTTTCCCAAATTATGTATTTAAAGGGAGTTTGGTAGGGCACCGTTGATCTTAATTTTTGCAAAAGGGTTTTGATAAAGTGCCAGATTTAGTGGAAAAAAAAGGGGCCCCGAGTCCCTTATGTTTGGGGTATCGGTCAGTGAGTCCCAAGAGATTTATCGAACGCTTTTTCAGGTCAAGGGACAGGATTTTCAAGGGGCCCCCCATGTAGTTTAGCATATTGAATGTGCCCAAATTTTTTCAGGGTTTTATTTTCTGGCCTCCACAAACCCGGAGTGAACCCACCTGATCGGGGTGGATAAGGGTGGGCAAAAGGGGGTTTAAAGGGCGGATTTGCTAAGAGCTTGGCAAAATTTTTTTAAGGTCTACGTTGATAGGGGGATATCGGGTCTATGGGCTGCTGCAAACCTGGGGAAATCCTTGCCTGGTTTTGGAAAGACTACAATAGGGGCCCGGGAGGCCTCCCCCGGGGGAAGGGGGAAGACTTTGGGAGACAGTTTTTAAAAGGGCATCCAGAAGAAAGGGGGAAAGGGGGGGGGAGCATAATTAAAAGGGAAATTTGCCAGTAAAGGGCCCCATCAGGCCCGGGGGGCTTTTCCCGTTAGGGAGGTTCCCCCCCCAAAGGGCTGACCCCAAACTCCTATGGGAAAAGGGGACTCCCCCCAGCTTCTGGATGCCCTTTCCCCGGGTTAGAGTTTGGAAATGGGGGGGGGGCCCCCCGACCTGAGGAAAGAAAAGGGGGTTTCTTTTAAAACTGGAAGGTTATAGCTTAGAATAGAATGACTGGAATTCACCCGCGATCTCTGGGTGGGGTGCACCAAAAATTTTCTGCGCTATTTTTATTTCTGGTAACCAGGGGTCGTGCTGTCCTTTTTCCCCATGGCTCTGAAGGGTTTGACCGCCCCTTGGTTTTTTTCCCTTTTCGTAGAACCTACTAAAGGCCCTGCTGAGGAGTCTGCCCCAAGTGGGCCCCAAAAAAAAAAACGGACCCCCAAACCCAGCCAAAAAGCAAATCCTGCAGCACTTTTGGGGAGAGGGTTGTTTTTTGCAAGGGGCTCAAGGGGAGGTTTTCCTTTTGCCAGCGCCACGCGGGTTTGGGGGGGCGAGGGGGGGCTTTTTTAAAGGGGACTACCATGTTTATCAGAATGCCACGAAGGACAATTTCCGTGCCCCCCATTTGAGGGAAAAGGTGGGGGTGGGATCATCAGCATGGTCCGACCCAAAAGGTTCAAATGTAGCTTGAGCTTTTCCCCCAAACCCAAAAAAAGTCCGCGAGGGATTTAAAATTTAGTCTCCAGGGTTTAAACTTGAGCCCGGGGAAGAAAGGGGGCTGTAGGGGGACCCAAAAATCGGGTTTTTCATGGTCCGACCATAACCGTTACTATCGGGGAAGGGCTGTTGGGATGGAAGGGGCCCTATGCTGAAGGGGGAATATAATGATCCTGCTATAGGTATTAGGGGCTGTGAGAAAAAGCTGTAATCCCTTTCGGAAGGATGCTGAAGCCCCCAAACCGGTTTTACCAGTGAAAAAATTTTAAAAAGGGTTTTTTGATTTTTTTTTTTAGCTGGGGTATGCTAGGGAAAACCGCCCAAAACGAATTTTTCAAGAGTTGGATCGAGGGTAAGGTTAAAATCCCCACAAAACAAGGGCGGTACCCCCAAACAGGGGGTGAAACTCGTCTAGGACCTTCAGTAGGAAAGCAACCCGTCCCCGATTCGGGGCATATTCGTTTTACAATCGTGAAAATCTGGCCCCTTTTTTATTAAGGAT
Source organism: Phyllomedusa bahiana (assembly GCA_025379985.1). Classification (NCBI taxonomy): domain Eukaryota; kingdom Metazoa; phylum Chordata; class Amphibia; order Anura; family Hylidae; genus Phyllomedusa; species Phyllomedusa bahiana. Next base: position 24,156 of record JAODAL010042143.1, on the reverse strand, counting down.
TAAATGAGATATTTTGGCCTTACATCAGGATGCGTCTTTTGACCGGTGGGGCCGGGATTTTAAAGGGGGGCTATGGCCAACCCCCCTAGTCTTGGGTAGGGGCGTTAGAAAAATGCCCCTGAGGGAAGTATCTATCCTTGATTTAAAGGGGGTGGCCCTGGTTCGTTTTGAAATGGGGTCTCCTGAAGGCACCAAATTTTAGCTTTTTGTCGGTGAAAAGGGTACAGGATTTGAGGGAAAGTTTCCTAGGCTTTTTGAGGGCCCCTTGGGGTTGAAGGGGTATAGTTAAGGTCCCCCTTTTTGCTTGAGAGATATCATATGGCGGGGTTCCCCCAACGTCGGGGGGGGATGAGGGGAGGAAGGGGAAAAGGGAAAGGGGGAAAAAAAAGGGGTAGGCGGAGGGGGGCAAAATTGAAGGGAAAACAGGGTAACCAAAAAAATCCGCATAAAATAAAATACAGACATTTTTAAAAAACCCGGAAAAGCCAGGGTTTGGGCCCTGAGGCCAGAAGGGTTCCAAAACCCCATTTGGGGGGTTCTTAAAGGGAGGCATGCCAAAAAGAGCCTCCCCAAACAGTAATGATCGAAGTTATGAAAGAGAATCCAAAAAATTTTTTATAACCCGGGGAATAAAAGGGGCGTATAGGCCCCTGCCCCATGTCAAGCAAAAGAGTTAAAGTGCTGGGGAAGAACCCGGAGAGAGGCAGGGGGTCCCAGGAAAAGGAACCCCTTTTTTGAATCTAGCCCAAATGAAAACCCGCAAAAAAGGCAACAAAGGGGAGGCTGATTATTGAGTTTTACACTTGAAGTGGCGGGCGCCTTTAGAGCGGGGGCCCCCTGGACGGAAGGCCCCGAGCATCCCGGGCGAGGAGGGAGGGGAGCCTCCCCACCTCCCCCAACCCCCCATTGGCCCGGGACAAAGGGGGGGCCGGGCCGGCAGGCGAACATCAGGAAGTTTTAAGTCCCGCACAAATGATGGTAAGTCCTCCCGGGGGGCGCAAGGTGTAGGGGCGCTAAGGGCCGGCGTACAAAAGCGGGAAAGGAAACCCCCATCTGTAAAGGGGTGTTTCCCCTCCTTTTAGGACATTAAAAAATGGGTTTTTTGCATAGCACGCTTGCCCCGGGTTGTGGAGAAAGTCCGGGAATATCGTAAAATGATGATTTTGGTATGTTAAGGGAAAGGAAAATACCCTTTAAAATTTTGTTCTTTAAAAGGGCATAGAAATTTGGGCCCGGCCCCGAAAATTCTTCCCCAGGAAAGGGTGGATTGTTCCTTTACTAGGAGGGGCGCCCGTGGGCCCTATTTGGACTTTTTGGGTCCCAACTCAATTTTAGGGTTTTTGGGGCCCCTTTTGAAAAAAATTATTTTAAAAAAAACTTTGAGATACGTAAAAAGTTTTTAGCCCCCAAAAAGCAGGCCCCCGGGGTTCTGGAAGCCCCCGGGTTTCCTTAAGTTAAAAATTTTTTTCCCCCCCTCTGTTTTTCTAACATAGTTTTCCAAAAATGTGGGTGGAGGGGGGCAAATTAAAATTTTTTATGAAAAGTTTGCTGCCCCTAAAACCCCTTGCCCGTGCAGAGGGGAGGGGGCGGGGAAAGGAGTTTCCCTTTGGGCCCCTTTTGGTGTTTGGCCCTCCAACCCCTTTTCCCGGACAAGAGAAATTTAAAAGGCCCGGAAAAGGGCCAAAAAATCGGGTCAAAAACCGCCTTTTTCCAGGAGGAGATTGGGCCCTTTCCCCTAGGGAGGGAGGGTTTTCTTTTTTTGGGGAAAAGTTTGGGAAAAAAGGTCCCCGCCAGAGTTTTATTGGCCTGAAACGCCTTGGACGAATTGGGACCCACAATTTTCTGCCCCTCTTAGACCATTGGGAATGGAAAGGCTTATTTTCCGCACCTTAAAAGGAAAAAAAGTTGGGGGCCCCCTTTGGGCCCAAAAAAAGGAGCCCCGAGAGTAGAGGAGAGACGGCCATTCCGGCCTTAAAGATGTGGGGGTTTGCCCCCCCCTGGCCAGGAAAAAGGTGAAAGCCTAGAATTTGGTGGGACACAAGGAGCCACCTTTTTTGGGACCCGAAGCAATGGGCAAAGCTGGGAGCAGAGGACCGATCCCCTTTGGGGGGCCCCTTTGGGGTGCCCCCGGGGGGGAAGTTCCCCTCCCCCGAAGAGCCCTGGACCCCGCTGGGGAGGAAATTGGCCGAAATCCGGATCAGTTTTAGGGGCTTGGGCCACATAAAGGGTTTAGAGAAGGGGTTGGGCCAGGGGCTTTGGGGGGACTTTCCCGCCTGGGGACCAAGGGGTTTTCGGGTTTGGGCAGGGGCCCCTGTATTAGGGGGTTTACTCCCATGGGAATTGGGAAAAACCTGAGCCGGGGCCTGGGGGCTGAGGGGGCCCTTCAAAAATGTGGGTGACCCAGGGGCTGCAGGGGGCATGGGGGGGGTTTGGCCCCAGAGTCACTGTTTAAAGGGCCCAGATAAGTCCCCCGGGAGGGGGGGTTTTAAAAGGGGGAGAAGAGCCCCGGGGCTGAGCCAGAGTCTCCACCGAATCCCTCCCCCCATGCCCCAGGGCTCCCCCTTTCAAACCCTGTCCCCGGGGGGGGCCGCGCAACCCCGGGGGTTTCCCACTCCGCGCGATGGTGGTATCACCCGCGCCCCGCTGGGCTCATATCGAGCCGCAGCAGGGGGGGCCCGGGGCCCGGCCCGGGGACCTGCTCTTCTATTTGGTGGGGTCCGCACGGGGAAAGCCTGGAGGAGAAGGCGCGGTTAGTTCAGGCGCCGGGCCCGGAATTCCCCGCCGGCGGGGAGCCCGGCCCCATTTTGAAGGGCGCAGTCCCGGGTGGTGCCCGGCGGGCCCTTCGGACTCCCGCGAGCCCGGAGGCGCCGGGAAGGAGCTGGAGTGTTTGGGCTTCCCTTTTCCTGGGGAAGGAGGGAGTGGGGGAGGGCCTCCTTGTTTCTGGGGGATGCCGGTGTGTGTCGAGGCTGAGGGTGGGCCGGTTCGGCCAAACCTTTGGGGGCCCCCGTGCTCCCGGGTTTTCAGGAGGCATAAGGGCGCAATCGCCCCAAAAAATTTGGGCCCAAAAACCCCTGGGCCAGGGGCAGCATCTGTTGTAGAGTTGGCCCTTTGCCTTTTTTTTTAGGTTTGGGCCCCCTTTATAATTAAAGGGTGATGGGGTGTGGATTTTCCCTTTGGGGCAAAAAGAGGAGCTCAGGGGGAAAAAGGGTTCTTCATGAAACCTTTTCCCGACCCCCTCCCCCCCCCCGGGGAAAAAAACCCTTTTTTAAACCCAAAAAAATTCCCCAAAACCAAAAAAACTGGAAAGTTTGGGGGTTTTCCAGGCTTTTGGCCCTTTGAAATGTTGCCTTTCCGTTTTGGTTTGGGGCCCAAGATGGGTTCGCCACTTTATGGCCCCCTTTCCTGCCCCCCAAAACCAGATGCCCAGCAGGCTTTCTTTGCCAGAAAAGCCATCCTGCCGGCCCCCACGTGCATCTAAAAAATTTAAGGGGGTTTCTGAAACTGTGTCGGAAAAATCCATTCACCAACACATGGGGCTTGTAAGCCGGCCCAAAGGGCCCCCTATATCTCTGTGCAGCCACGGGTGAGTGGGTGGATGTCTCGGGGGTACGGGGGCTCTCAGGTCGGCGATGTCTTCAAAAACCCCAGGGATGGGGCAGGGCTCTTTCCCCAAGGTCTTCTGGTGCATCAGTGCCAAGAAACCAGGGGCCCTGTTGAAATTAATTTTTGGTCTTTGGGGACCGTACACCAGGTCTCCGCACGAGGGGGGGGGGCCGAGCGCTGGGGGTGAAAGAACCTTGTGCCAGGAAGGTGGTGGGGGCGTAAGGGCGAAAAACTGCTGGCGCCCTTAAAATGGTAGGCTGGAGACATCCCTTGTGGACATGTCATGAACCTCGTCGTCCGGGAAAATTTTTTAAAGCGCTACCCGGATCTGGGGCGCCTGCTGAAAATTTCTCGACTTGGTTCGCCCTTCTTTCCCCGCCTGGCGGCGTTGCAGCGTCGCTCGGCCCCCCCGGTAAACCTTCTCTTTTTTGGGCGGTGGCAAAGAGGGAAATTTCCCACACCCTTTCCACTTTGTCCAGCGAATGCCATTAGCATTTGAAGTGAACATGGCAGGCCCAAAGCAGCGGTGGGACTGGGGGTTGAGCCACGAGAGTGGAGGCAGGTAAAAAGGGTTTGCCCCAAATTCCTTGCCGTTTTGAAAAAGCCCCCAAAAATTGGCCCAGGGGCGGACAATGCCCTTTGGGTCAGCATGGCTTTTGTGGGATTTTTTTTTTGGGGAACGATCTTTGGCACTCTGAAAAAAACAGGTCCCCCCAACGGAGGAGGAGAGGACACGTGCGGACCGGGTTTTTCCCTCTCCGAAAAATTTCCACAAGGCCCGACAGTTTCCAATTTTTTTGGTTTCATTAGGCAGTGGTTCAGGGTCCAGGGCTAGTGCAAGGTGGCGCATCAGCTCTCAGGGGTGCATCATCTCAGGCAAGTCAGGGCTTTTGTTGAAGCTGTGTCGGAGGAAGCGGAGGGGGAGGAGGAGGTTTTCCCTAGACACCGGCTTTAAACAAACCTCCCTCCCTTGGAAGAGGTTGGCGTGAATTTGAGGCAGGAGGAGGAAGATGAGGAAGATCAGTTTGCTAGTGCCCTCGACCCAGAGGCGGGGGAAATTCAAGGCTCCATCTCTCACTTGAGTGCTTGGATGTTTCCCCTTTTCCCTCCAAATGATCTCGCATTAAGGCCATCAAAATGAACAACAGTTAATGGGTGGCCACCCTCCTGGATCCCGGTACAAAAACAAAACTCAGCACTTTCCTTCCACCACCCAAATAGAGATTTAAAATGCAGGAATGGAGACCTTGTGATTGATCAATGGAGACATTGTTGCGTCTGATTCACATTCACCAAATGTCACTGTGGAACAACTCAGCGACGTGACGCAGTAGGCGCCAAGTAGCGTTAGCGGCAGCAGAGGCAAGGTGGCAGAAGCCTAATGGGGTGAACTCTGGAAATCTTTGTTTACCACCTCACCAACGCATGCAATGCAGGGCACACTTCCAACACACAGAGACCAGCTTAAGATCATGGTGCACGATATCTGCGTCTCAACACCGTTTTTTTTTATTTGTTCGGGACCCAATAGACTTTCCGGTATCCAAAATGGACGAATTTGGCCGGCTCGCTCGCCACGCCATAGAGGTGTTGTCCCGCCCAGCAGAGCGTCATTCTGAGCGGACCTTCAGCCCCGCTGGAGGAGTTATTACAGACAAACGGCATCAGGCTTTCCACAGATAATGTGGATCGTTTGACTTTCATCAAGATGAATCGGCATGGATCTCTGATGATGTTGTGGCCCCAAATTGCCGAGGTCACGATTAGTTGCCGGTCTACTTCACATTCTCTTCAAACAGAAATGGTCCTCTTTAAAAATGTTTTTTAAAAAATTTTTTTTTTTAAATGCAATTTTTATTTTCAGTTTCCCAAAAAGTTCATTTTGTGGGTTTTTGCTTTTGAGGAGACTGTAAAAGACAGCAAGGTTTCATGGGCAACACCGTATTCCATTTTTGTCACTTTATCTTTAGAAGTTTTCGCATTGTCAATGGTTTTGAGGTCAGTTGCTGTGGATTTCAGCTATAATTATGGTCCTTTGGAACAGAAATGTGGCTTCTAAGTGGCTTTCTCCCTCAAATTTTTAATAGTGGCTGAGAAGTCTATTTATAATTTTTTTGGGTTTATGGGTTTCTGGGGAGGGTTACAGCAATTTTTCTGTTCCTTTGGAACAGATAATGTGGCTTTTTAAGTTTCATTTCTCCCTCACAATTTTTAAAGTGGCTGAGAAAGTCATTTTTATAATTTTTGGGTCATGCTGCTTTGAAAAGCAGCAATATCAAGTCCTTTATAAAAAAATGTTGTTTTAACAGACATTTGTTCTTCAAAATTGTCCAAAGTGGCTCAGGGTCATGCTTTGAATTTTTGGGGACATTTTGCTGTGACTGCAGCTTTTAAAGGCCCTATTATAAAAAAAATGTTGTTTTTAACAGACATTTTTTCTTCACAATTGTCCAAAGTGGCTCAAGGGTCATGCTTTGAATTTTTGGGGGCTTTTGCTGGGACATGAGCTATACTACAGGTCCTATTAAAAAAAAAAATTGTTTCTAACAGACTTTGTTTTCACAATTGTCCAAAGTGGTAAGGTCATTTTTTGAATTTTTGGGGCTTTTGCTGTGACATGCGCTTTTTTAAAGGGTTTCCTATTATAAAAAAAATGTTGTTTTAACGAATTTGTTTTCAAAATTGTTAAGGTGGCTCAAGGGGATGGTGTGTCAGAAACGGAATAGTGGACACTGTTAATGGAAAAATTTTGCAAATGATTTTTTTTTGCAAGATCTTTAACTAGCTATAAACCCCTGTTTTGGGACAACCATTTAATAAATTAAAAAAGAGAAACAAAGGGAAGTGGGGGTTTCCACCCTTTTTAAAAAAAGTGTTTTTAAATTTAAAACTATAAAAAACTTGCGTACAAAATAGTGGTAAAAAAATTCCTCTAAATTGTAAAAGGGGAGGTACAGGAAAATTACCAGATGTAGGTTTTTCGAGGAATGGGTTGGAGACGGACAGGAACAAAGTACAGGGGGACAATTTTCCTCCAGCACGTTGAGTAATGAGAAAAGAATGCCAAAGAAAAAAGGCCCCCTGGGTGGAACAGGAGCGTTAACCCCCAAATTTCCAAGTGAAAACTCAATTGGTCGCACTCTGGGGGGCAAAAACGACCCAGGACAGGGACAGTATATGCCATTTTAAACTAAAATGGTGGTTGAAAGACTCCTTTTTCCGGGGGACTTTTTTTCTGGGGTCATGCAGGTTTGGGGTATGTGTGGCCCAGGAAGGGACAGATATGTCCCTTGAAATAAAAAGGTGGTTGAAAAAAAACCCCTTTTTCCCGCACTTTTTAAATTGGTGTATGCAGGTTTGGGGCTCATTGTGTGGCCCGGACAGGTATGTCAATGTCCCGTGAAAAATAAAATGGTGGTTTTTAGTTTTATGTTTCATAGTTTTTAAAGGGTAAAAAAAAAACAAGTGTCCATCCCGTTCAGCCCCTTTTGCTAAAGGGGTTGATCCCGAGGAAGGGCAAAAAACCCCAAAGAGGAGAAGCAATGTCCCCACCCAGGGAAAAATTTCCCTTCCCGATCCAATCTGTCAACCGAAAAATCCCCCGGGCAAAGACCCCTCTCCCGAATCCTGTCACTGTAACTTGTTTTTATTACCGAAATGATCAAAAACCCTTTTGAATCGGTTTTTTGAATTCCCATGACAAGTCCCTCTGGGAGAGAATTCCATAGTTCCTGCTCTTAAGTAAAGAATCCCCTTTCTTGTTTTGTGAAACTTTTGTTTTTTCCAAGAGTGAGGAGCCCCCTTGTTTAGATACCGCCCTGTGTATAAAAAAATTTGGGGGGAGATCTCTTATTGATTTTTTGTTTTTAAACAATTTTTTTTATGTCCCCCCCCGAAGCCCTTTTTTCTTAAATTTAAATAACCCTTAATTTCCCAATCTTTTGTTTAAGTAGCCCACCCGTCCTTTTATTATTTTTGTTGCCCGCCTTTGTACCTGTTCAAGCTCTACAATGTTTTCTGTGCATGGTGCCAAAACTGTAACAATATTCCTTTTGGGGTCAAAACAGTGATTTTTTTATGGGAAAAATATATTCTATAATGTGATCTATCCCCCTTTTAATCCCCCCCCTGCCCTTTGCTTTGGGCTGCTGCGCCTGACCTGGCTCTACAATTAAGTTTACTGTCCCCGGGGTTCCCAAGCCCCTTTCCATGTCATTTTACCAGGTTTTTCCTTTAACTTGTAATCAGAATGGATTTCCTTCCCTGTGCAAAACCCTTGCATTTTCGTTTTAAACCTCAAGATCCTTTTTCCGGAAAATTTTTTTAATCTGGGGTAATTTGCAGGTTTGGGGCTCATGCGGGGCCCCGGACGGGATAGTCTATGCCCAGTGAAACTAAAATGGTGGTTAAAAGACCCCTTTTTCCCGGCACTTTTAAATCTGGGGGTTGCGGGTTTGGGGTCATGCGATTTCCCAGGACAGGGATATTCAATGCCCGTTTAAGTAAAATGATGGTTAAAATCAACGCCTTTGGCTTTTTTTAATTGTGGGTGATGCGGTTTAAGGGTCATGCTGTGGTGCAAGAAGGGATGTAAATGGTCTGTGATTTTTTTCTGTGGTTTTATAACCTAAGTGTGTTGCCCAAGATTGAAGTTCCATTTGGCTGATGGGATGTTATTCGTTCTCCGCCCCGTTTGGGTGTAAGATGAAATGTTGTTGCTTCCCTGCCTTTTAAAGGTCATCGGTCTAATTATCACGACCATCGAATATCTTGTCGTGTTTTGGGCGATATGACCATCGACCATGTCAATGGCCAAAGTTAAAATCCCCCCAAAAACACTAAAAATGATGACTCCACCTTTTCTGAATGTTATTTAGCAAGATGTGATATGTTCTGCAACTGACTAAATTTAAAGGGATTTTCTCAACAGAATGATTAGATTTTAACATGTAGGGAAAGGTAAATGAAGACTATTATCAAATATATTGCTGTTTTGATCTTTCTCTGTTCCGGAATATTTTTCCTACTTATTTTAAAGAATATTTTACCTACTGTTAATGTACACAAGTTTTTCCAGGTTACCTACCAGCGCGCTCTTCTCTTCTCTTGTATCTAATTGCCTTAGTTTGACATCAATCATTCCCTGCTGAGTCTTATTTCTAGCACAGTAGCTTTGTTTGTTTGAATCTGAAGCTGCCTGTGTTTCTGTGAAATAGCATGGTGAGAAAACCTCTTTAAATGTTCTAGCAAGACCATGCTCAATGCCATGCTGCTAATCCAGTAAGTAAAAATGAAAATACAAAATAATTAGGTCTTTACTCATAGAAACCAAAACGTGTAAGCCAAGCTATGTTTTGTTTTCATGTGATGTGCACCACTAGTATAACACATTTTAGAGTATTGGAATTTATTTTGTGACATTGTTGTCCTATTTAGTTTGAAGTAGCTTTAAATAAACTTAGGATCAGGATGTGGCAGTGGCCTGGAATTCTTTTGATTTTAATCTAATTGAGAATTTACAGCATATTGTAAACTGTAAAACTGAAAAATAAGGCCCACGCAACAAAACAAGACTGAAGGGTAGTATCATTTGTGTGTGCTACTATGAAATCTTCCTTCAAGTGATTTAAAATTGAACTTTACATTTCTACACCTGTATACCTTACTTGGCTGTTGTTCATGTCCAATTGCTATTTACTATAATTTATTGGATTCTGACCTTGGCCTTATTCCTAGACTCTTATTTTGTGTTCTGCTCAAGGCCGTATTTACAGCTCATGCTGCCCTAGGCACTGAGCTTTGATAAGTCACCCAATTAAAGCCAGGATCACACATTGCAGTAATGTTTTGTTTAGATCACGCCTTTGGCTGCTTAAAAAAAAACAAAAAAAACAAAACAATTTAGGGAAAAAGTGGTAAAAAGAATGATCAAAACAATACTGCAATATGTGGACATCAGTCATTAAACCCCACTATGTTGTTATCCACAGTGGTAGTGGCATTTAGGGTTTTTGGTAGAGGACTGTCAGCCCATAGGTACCCAGTGACATGATCGCAGGGTACCGCTGCATAGCCTTAGCAGCTGCAGATCTAACAAAGACCCCTAGTTCTGCCATGCATGTGAGCCTACTAGACACTGTCTGAGGCAGCAGAACATACGCAGGCAGTGACATACAGCATTACAAAATTACTGCAGTGTATTGTGTAAGTGATCTAAGGATCACATCTTCAAGTACTTTTATAAGACTTATAATATGAAGAACAAAGGATCCGAATTTTGCAATACCCCCAAATTATTCGAGATAAAGTATATTTCCATGAAACATAACTTTTAATTGTTTTTTAAAAAAGTACAATCAATCTGAATGAAAGACAGACTCACCATTTTGTAGAATTTCTCTGCTGAGATTCTATTTACATAACTCCACATCACAGAGACAAACAACAACCCATATTGAACTCAGCAGAGAAATTCAGAGGCTTGGTGCCCATCTACGAAATGGTGAGTCTGTTTCTCATTCAGTTTGAGTGTACTTTAAAAAAAAAAAAAAAAAACTAATTAAAAGTGATGTTTTATGGAAACATCCTTTTTCTTGAGGACCTATATAAGACATACCAAACTGAAAAGAAAAAAAATTAAAATAAAATATTATAAAGTGTAAAAAAAGTTAAAAAGATCACTAATATCACTATTTTACCGATAAAAATGCATTCTTACTAAATTAAAAAAACAAACAATCTCAACATATTTGGTATCACTATATCCATGATAACCTGTACTATAAAACAGAGATTTTCTTGTCCCTCATCATTAAAAAAGTAAAAGCAATGCAAAAAAAAGTAAAGCAATCAAAAAGTCATATGTTTCTAAATGAAAACTGGTAGAAAGCTACAACTCTTGAAGGACAAGGATGAAAAAATTATAGTTGAAGCTGTAAAGGGTTAAACAGATAGTGCAGTCTTATGTAAATAAACCTAAATACATTTTTCTCTACTTATACTATACCACACATACATAGAAAACAAATGACCGGGAAAAAAAAGGGACACATCAGACCAAGCTTTGCCAATGCCCAAACACATGACATCACACCCTGCCATGCCTATAACCATACCCAAGCACAACCAATCATGCCCAGCTTTCTCCAGCGAACCCTTGCCAAACGACATTACTGGTGTCTATAAAGGTGTATTTATATAGAATAATATATTTTCCATAAATCCATACACATAGATATAAGACAATTTTCTATTAATGATAACTCTAATAACTCTAAATAATGGCCATACAGTTATTTTATAATGTTGCTATAAAAAAAGCAAATATCACTGTTTTGTTACTGAACAAACCAAAAGGCTGAGACCAATATTATCAATAATATTGCTATACAAAAAACAAGTAATACCGTCACACCATGGCCACATGACCTCATGGTTCTGGCAGTGGATTATCTCCTAACCCATCATTTCTTTATGTTTGACAGCATGTATTTCCAGCAATTATCAGGAGCATCGAGGGGGGCCAGATTTTCGCCCTCTCTGGCGAATATATAAATGTCAGCTTGGGAGGAAAAATATTTGTTTAATGTGGATCATCCATTTATAAATTCGGTAAAAGTGTATTCTCGATATATGATGATCTTCTGTTTATTTGGGTGGGAGATGACATACCGGTAGAGAATTTTGTGACCTACGTTAACGACAATAACATGAATCTCCAGTTCACCCATGAACATATCATGGGATCTCTATCTTGATGTTACATTGCTAGGATCGGAAGGAGATATGATTAGAGTAAGACCCTTTCAAAAAACCCTGAGTAGGAATTCGATACTTAGGGCTGACTTCTGCCATCCGCCTCATGTGGTTAAGAATATACCAATGGGGGAGTTAGTTAGAATGAAACGGAATTGTTCCTTTTCAGAAAAGTTTTTGTTACAACAATCAGTTACTTGCAATAAGCTTAGATATAGGGGATATTCAGACAGGACTTTGGCGAGGGTGGTTGATAAAGTCAGGGATATTGAACAACCTAATTTGTTTTTGAAAATGCCTTGAAGTCCATATCAGGGCCAGGTTACATTCTCCACGAATTACAGCAGACAATTTAGTCAGATAGTTAACATCATAAAGACACATCTACCTATTTTGTTTGCCAATGAACCCATCAAGAAATCATGGAAATTTAATACAATAAGATTGCTAGTTTCCCTGAGTCTGTTTTTGTCAGACAATACATCTTCACACACATGGTTAAATGCTAAAGACTTCTTTGGATGCGGCCATAGAGTGTGCACAATGTGCAGTTATGTGGAAAAAAATACTACTTTTACCTCTTATTGTAATAAAAAAACATTTCCCTTTAGAACAGACCTGGACAAAGTACGGCCCGCGGGCCGCATCCGGCCCTCCAGCTCGTCGGATGCGGCCCGCGGCATACGATGTCCAGGTCTGCTAATAGTAGCGCTGACAGCCCGTGGCCGGGTATTGCTGAGAGGCCGCCGCGGGCCTTCAGCGCTACTATTACTGGTGAATTAGGCAGCGACGCGATGAACTTCGCTCACCGCGCTGCTGCCTCTCCTCGGCGCACACAGAGTAATAACTCTGTGCGGGCCCAGGAGCTGACGGAGGAGCGTCCCGGCGCCGGTGGCATGACGTCATCACGCCCACCAGCCCGGGAAGCTCCTCGGATAGAAGATGAGCGCGCTCGGCCAGGAAGCAGGTAAGCCAGGGTGAGTATTAGTGTTTGTTATTTTTAATTTTGGCAATAAAACTATATACCTGCCTGGGAACACACCTAGCTATCTATATACCTGCCTGGGGACACACCTAGCTATCTATATGCCTGCCTGGTGACACACCTAGCTATCTATATACCTGCCTGGGTACACACCTAGCTATCTATATACCTGCCTGGGGACTTACTTAGCTATCTATATACCTGCCTGGGGATACACCTAGCTATCTATATACTTGCCTGGGGACACACCTAACTATCTATATACCTGCCTGGGGGCACACCTAAATATCTCTATACCTGCCTGGGGACACACCTAACTATCTATATACCTGCCTGGAGACACACCTAACTATCTATATACCTGCCTGGGGACACACCTATCTCTATACCTGCCTGGGGACACACCTAGCTATCTATATACCTGCCTGGGGACACACCTATCTATCTATATACCTGCCTGGGGACACACCTAGCTATCTATATACCTGCCTGAGGGGAGCTGTACCTATCTATATTCCTGCCTCAGGGGAGCTGTACCTATCTATATTCCTGCCTCAGGGGAGCTGTACCTATCTATATACCTGCCTCAGGGGAGCTGTACCTATCTATATACCTGCCTGAGGGGAGCTGTACCTATCTATATACCTGCCTGAGGGGAGCTGTACCTATCTATATACATCCCTGAGGGGAGCTGTTCCTATCTATATACCTGACTGAGGGGAGCTGTACCTATCTATATACCTGCCTGAGGGGAGCTGTACCTATCTATATACCTGCCTGAGGGGAGCTGTACCTATCTATATACCTGCCTGAGGGGAGCTGTACCTATATATATACCTGCCTGAGGGGAGCTGTACCTATCTATATACCTGCCTGTGGGGAGCTGTATCTATATACATGCCTGCCTGCGGGTACCTATATCTATATACCTGACTGAGGGGAGCTTTATATACCTGCCAGATTGAGGGGACATACATCTACATAACTACCTTACTGAGAAGAGCTGTATATACCTGCCTTACTGTGTACCATCAGTATATATGCAGGTATATAGATAAATCTCCCAGTAAGTTTCCACAAAGATGATCCCCCAAAAATGAATTTTTCCTTGTTCATCCTATGTTTTTATTAGTCCGGCCCCCCAAATCCATCGCACTTTCTCATGCGGCCCCATGGGAAAATTAATTGCCCACCCCTGCTTTAGAACATGCATTAACTGCAACACAAAATTTGTGGTTTATTTGTTGGGTTGCAGGGAATGTAAAATACAATATGTTGGCTGTACTACAGGGCCGTTGAAGGTTTGTATCTGATGACATCTGTCAGATAAATTGAAACCTGATATATTTAAAGGGGTTTTGCCAAGACGGCTGTTCCCTACCTCACACGCTGCTGCTGGTCCCCTGGGTCTTGAGATCGGGGTGTTCTCTGCTTGGGTAGTTTAAAAAAACCCGCCCGCCAGACGGCACTTAGTGACATCATCGCGCTGGGAGTCGTGCGCGCTCCTGCCGGCATCTGAGAGCTAGACAACTAAAAGCAGGGAGGCAGGGAGCGGGACAAAGACCCAGAATGTAGAGAAACGTAGAAGACAAGGAGTAAGGGAACGGAGCAAGGAACTAGAACATTGAAAAGCGTAGACATGGAGTAAGGGAGCGTGGCTAAGAATCTGGAGAACAGCCAGCACATCCCCCAAGCACAGTCTGTGAAGATTCTGTGCGAGCAGGAAGGAGGGGGGAAGTGAGGAGCCGACAGACTGTCCTGGCCGGGGAAGGGAGCTACTGCGCATGTCAGGCCATGTGTCAGGACGTGCTCGTTCCCGAGGGGGCTTCAGAGGAAGAGTAATGAACCACACAAGCGCGGCCAGACAGGCAGGAGGCTTAGATCAGGTCGGCTCCAATGACAACCAGCTGTACACAATGATAAGGTAACGAAGGCTGCAGCTGTGGCACACACTTTTTTTAATGACATACAATTAGGAAAGTGCCAAACTTATGATTTCTAAGCATCCCACATCGACTTTACATGGTTGCAAAACGCCTGTAAAGCCTCAGCAGTGTTGAGTGTGCATAGGGGAGATCTGTGATCTTTATCAGTGGTAGGAAGTGAACGAATTCAGCGTTCTTCCCGGGGTAGAGATTTGCATAAGAAGTTGTTAGTTTATGGGGTGTGGTGGATTTTCTGTTTGTATACACATGTACCACAGGGATTAAATGTGAGGCAAGATATACAATATCATTATTGAACATACATTGTTTTTTGTGCTGCTATTCAATGGAAGGTAAAAATAGTTATATGATTATATTATGATTATACTATTATGGTTTTTATGTTTGCATTTTGTATTATTCATAATGAGATATCCATAGAACCACGGTCTATTTAAACCAGTAGGTAACAGCATGTAAGGGTCATGTGACCCAAAACGCGTTGATCAGTTTGAGTGGCAGCACACACTGAGACAGTGAACTCTTGTTACCAGTATGTTGGATATACTTATCCTTTTTAATATGGCATAATAAAGTTTTGGAAGATTTTTAATCATATCCTGCTTGCTTCTACTGTTTGATTGGATGAGCTGGCTCACTGGATTGGTTTGGCTTTGAATCAAATTGGACTGGCACTCCTAGCCGTGCAGCATTCGACAAGAGAGAGTGAGCTGTTTTATAAATTCTTTCTTGTTTATGACCAAATATCACCACCATATAGTGACTGAATAATTTTGCCATACTGTTCTTTAATATAAACCATTATACTAGGACCAAAATAACCACAATACAGCGACCATATAATAGCATTTGCCAGCTGTACATAGGCGTTCTGCAGGCATGTAAGTGATTACAGTGCAGTTATATCCGGTGACTCACAAATGATGTCTTCTATGACTGGAATCATTCACTTTCCCTTTTCTTCTCCATAAAACCCAAACCACCATGATGACTTTTCCTGGCCACGACTCATCTCTACAGAAATTACCACACAAACATCTTAGGATCCTCACTTTTCCAGCACCTCCCTACCTGTGGTCCCTGCTCTGTACAAACTCCCAATAGTGATATGTGTGGGGGATATGTGGATCTTTTTCTGGAGTGACTGTGGGCTGTTATTTTTAGGATGGGAAGGGTCCAATATCCACGCACCTTCCCGTACTGATAGTTTTAGGATGCAGCTGTCAGTTTTACTATGGCTGGTTGGGAAAAGGGGGGACTCCCCATGTTTTTTCCATCATTTGTTTAATAAAAACCTAAAAAAAAAAAAGCTTATAAAAAGCAATGTGGGATCTTTAACCCCAATTCTCATAACCAGTCAAGGTAAAACCAAAAGCTTCAGCCCGATACTTTCAGAATGGCAAAAGTCCATGGATTGTGAGCCCTTTCCATGCTAAAAATATCAGCCCACCCCAAAGGCAGACCATCAGATCAGGTCTGCTTCTGACAGTTACTCAGCTCTTCCGGGAATCCCTGGTGTATTGGGTACTGGGGTAAAAGTGGCTAGGGCTTAATTTTAGCCTTGGGATGATAAAAAACACTATTGGCTGACACCAAGCCCCAGTGATAGTAATGGAGAGGTATCTAACAGACACCTTCACTACTAACACTGGAATAAAAGGGTAAAAAAAATCACAACATTAAAAACACTTTACTCAAATAAACAGTCCCAAACCCTTTTATTAAGGAAATAGTTCCAACCAGAGGCAAAACTACCGGGGTAGCAAACGAAGCAACTGCCACGGGGCCTGGTGGCTTAGGGGCTCGCAGGGACAGCTGCTATCACGTCTGCTACCCCGGTGATGCCACCCTGGGCCCCGCCCCAGTGAAAAATAATGTTCACTGCGGGGGTTTTTCAGATGCGGGGCCCGGCCGGGCTGTGAAGCCGGGGGGCAGGGCCCCCGCAGGTCCCCCCCTTGCTTCAAAAGAGCATCTTAATTGTATACCGTCTGTGCGACAGCATACAATTATGAGAACGGCGGGCGGGAGAGCTGGCGCCCCCCCCGCACCGCCGTACATCGCTTGAGGCGGCGCGGCGGAAGTTCGTAATGCCCCCCGCCAGCTTCTAATTTGGCCCAACCAAAGCAGCGGCTTGGGGGCCGGAGGAGAGGAGCGACGGGGGGGGTGGCCAGATAAGTAATTTGTATGGGGGCCCCCAAAAGGGGGGGGGGGCGAACTAGCCCACGGGGGCCCTAAAGGGGGGAACATGCCCCAGGGGGCCCCAAAGGGGGGGAGACTTGCCTACGGGGCCCTAAAGGGGGGGGGATAATATGCCCACAGGGGGCCCCTAAACGGGGGGGGCAAGGGGAAATATGCCACAGGGGGCCTAAAAGGGGGGGGGGGGCAGAACTATGCTACAGGGGGGCCCCCAAAAGGGGGGGGGAGAACATGCTCGGGGGCCCCCAAAGGGGGGCAGAAATATGCCTCAGGGGGGCCCCAAAGGGGGGGGAGAACTATGCCTAAATGGGGGGCCCAAAGGGAGGGCGAACAAACTACAGGGGGCCCCAAAGGGGGGAGCAGAACTTGCTACGGGGGGGCCCAAAAGGGGGGGGGAGAACTATCCTACGGGGGCCCTAAAGGGAGGGCAGAAAACTATGCCCACAGGGGGGCCCAAAGGGGGGGAGCGAAATATGCCTACAGGGGCCCCAAAGGGGAGGGACTATCCTGCAGGGGGCCCAAAGGGGGGGGCAGAATATTTTCCAGGGGGACCCTAATTTTTTAAGGGTGGGGGGGGGGAAAATATTGCCTACAGGGGGCCGTAATCTACGGGGGGGGGCTATTCTGCCTACGGGGGGCCCCCAATTAAAGGGGACTTTCCGCCTACAAGGGGGGCCCCAAACTACGGGGGGGGGGAAATATTCTGCCTACAAGGGGGGGCCTAATCTACAGGGGGGGGGGCTCTTTGCCCCAAAAGGGGCCCCAAATTTTTTACAGGGGGGCCCCAATCTACGGGGGATATTCTGCCTACAGGGGGGGGAATTCTGCTTACGGGGGGGCCCCAATCTACAGGGGGGGACTATTCTGCCTACAGGGGGGGCCCCAAACTACAGGGGGGGGCTATTTGCTCATGGGGCCCTAATCTCGAGGCCCTATTCTACCTACGGAGTGGCCTAAAACTACAGGGGCCCCTATTTAACCTAATGGGAACCCTAGCTAATCTCCCAAATACCTATCTATGCCCGGTGGGTGCCCAGCTTTTCCGCCCGGGGGGCCCCTTGTACCCCAATACCCACGGGGGGGCCCCCCTAATTACCCCCGGGGGCAATTTTTTACATTTCGGCCATTTTTTGGGGGGTTTGTCATGGGGGAGGGGGCACTCTGGGAAAAAGATTAAAAAAAATGAGGGGTCTCAGGGTTTTTGTTGTAAATTTTAAGGGAGATGGGGGAGGAGTAATTCATCATGGAGGTCGGGACCGAATAGAGACGAAAAGGGAAAGGAAGTAGCAGAAGATCCCCTGTGAGGCCCTAAATGTAAGGAAACATTTGCAAGTGTGTACCCGGGAATTTCCACTAAGGGTCACTTTAGGTGGTTTTTTATACAGTTTTGAGCTGTGTAACTGGTGTTATCAATATGGTCACGATGGTACTTTAAAGTCTGCAGAGCCCCGTGTACATAGTATTACCACTAATGGTATTTTATGGCGGTATATTGGTTTTTGGTATGATCAGTAATAGTGTATTGGGTATTATTCAGTCACTTTGTGGTCATGTTCTGGTGGTATTAAACAGGTCCTTATGTAGTAGAGTTATTGGTATTTGGTCTTTGGTAAAAGTGGGATTTGTTTGGTGCAGTATGATGGTGAGATGTATGGTGAGGTATTTACCCCTTGTATTATCTAACAGCATGTCCTGGTAAATATTCGTGGTCAGGGAGGTGGGAAAGGGGGGGGGGGGTAGGGGGCACCATTCAAAAGTTTGATTTGGGGCCCTGGCTTCTCTAGTTACGCCCCTGGTTCCAACACTGGTCCGACATAGTCCAAAACGGAAGCCAATGAAATAAACAGAAACACTACGCACACATATAGTTGAAGCCAGACATTTACATACTATTTCATAAAAAGGGCACATATTGCAAAATTTTTCTCACTATTTTTACATGAAAAACAGAATAAATTTTTACTGTTTTAGGTCAATTAGGATTACTAAAATCATTTATATTTGCCAAATGCCAGAAGAATGAGAGAGTGAGAATTTTTAAGGCATTTTTATTACTTTCTGCAAAGTCAAGAGTTTACATACATTTCATTAGTATTTGGTATCATTGCCGTTAAACTGTATGACCTGGGTCAAACATTATGGATATCCTTCCACATGTTTTTTCACATATATTGGTATGAATTTTGGCCCATTACTCCTGACAGAACTGGTGTAACTGAGCCATGCTTGTAGGTCGCCTTGCTCTCACTTGCCATTTCAGCTTTTCCCAAAAATTTTCAATAGGATTGAGATCAGGGCTTTGTGATGGCCAAAAAATTGACCTCGTTATCCTTAAAGCACTTTGTACCAGTTTGGCAGTATGCCTTGAGTCATTGTCCATTTGGAAGACCCATTTCCACAAAAACTTTAATTTTCTGGCTGATGTCTGGAGATGTTGCTTTAGTATTGTCACATAATCTTTTTTCCTAATGATGCCATCTATTTTGTGAAGTGCACCAGTCCCTCTTGCAGCAAAAACAGCCCCACAAAAATGAAAGCTGCCAACCTGTCAACCCTGTGTTTCACAGTTGGGATGGTGTTCTTAGGCTGCCAAGCTTCTCCCTTTTTCCTCCAAACTAAACGATGGTCATGCTGGCCAAACTGTTAAATTTTACTTTCGTCAGACTGCAGGACATGTCACGAAAAATGTTGGTCTTTTTTCCTGTGTGCATTTGCAAACATTAACCTGTCTTTTATATGTTTCTTTTAGAGTAATGGCTTCTTCCAGGAAGAGTGGCCTTTCAGCCCTTGTTGATACAGTACTTGTTTCACTATAAATAATGACCCAATCTTACCAGCATCCGCCAGCATCTTCACAAAGTCTTTTACTTTTGTTCTTGGGTTGATATTCACATGTCGGACCAAAGCACATTCATCTCTGAGACAAAAAACCTTCTCCTTTCTGAGCGGTATGATGACTGGACATTCCCATCTTGTTTGTACAGGTGAATGAGGCACCTTCAGGTATCTGGAAATTGCACCCAAGGATAATCCAGACTTGCGCAAGTCCAGAATTCTCTTCCTGATATCTTGGCTGATTTCTTTAGACTTTTCCATGATGTTGCACACAGAAGCATTGTGTTTTTAGTGTGAATTTAAATACTTCCACAGGTGTGTCTCTAATTAACTCAGATGTTGCTAATAAAAATCAGAAGCTTCCAAAGACATGACATCATCATATGGGCTGTCCCAAATTGTTTAAAGGCATAGTAATCCTAGTGTATATAAACTTTTGACTTTGCAGAAAGTAAGAAAAATGCCTTAAAAAATTATCTCTCTCATTATTCTGTTATAGTGTTGAGTGAACAGTAAAAAGTTCTAGTTCGATTAGAACCTTGAACTTTTGTGAGTTCAGTTCAAATTTCTATTCGAACTCGAACTTCGAATCTGGGAGAAGATGTTCTGGTTAATTTTTATGCCTATACAGGTGAGGAGAAGCTGGAATTACCATCCATAACAGTAAACTGGATATGTGGAACAATTTAGTGAAGTACATGTGTCTCTAAGAGTGACAGAAAAAAATTGAGAGGCTAAAATACTTCATTCCTTTCAACAGCTAACTGAAAAGATGAGAACAGCTTGCAAGCAGGAGCGTAACTATAGGAGGTGCAGTGGTAGCAGCTGTTACAGGGCCCTGCATACTGAGGGGGCCCAAAAGCCCTTTTGACACATAGGAGATTTGGATACGGTGTGTTATACAATTACTGAACCCCCAAAACTGCAAAAACGTAAATTTTGGGCACTGAGTATGATTTAGCAAATCTAAGCACTATGTTTAATATAAATCCATGTATATGAGAGTTAGGCGCTATTTGAGCCTGCAAATATCGCCAAATAACATTTTCTGGGTGTGGGAAAGGTGCAGCCAGCAATACCAAACTCCCTAACTATTGATGTTTATGGAGAGGAAAATATTATCTAACTAACTAAGAGCAGTCTGTACAGTACAGAGAGTGAGCTGAAAATGGTGTTCACAAGGCAATACAGTGAAAATATATAAAATGTTCATGTGATTTTAGCAGCCAATGAGAGCCCTACATCTCAGAGATGACGTTTATGACACTTCTCTGTGCTCTGCACTGATTGAATGGCCACCAAAAGTGCAGAGAGGTGATTGGATGGCCGCCAAAAGTGCAGAAAGCTGCTGAAAACTAAACTGAAAATGGAGTGTCGAACTAGAATTTGTTAAATAATCTTCAAAAAAATGGGAATACAACAAGAGAACAAAGAGTGACTTTTAATCACAATATTTACTATTTTGCTATAGGCAAACTTAAACTCTATCAGTTCTCAATCTATAAAGCACTAAAACGTAACTTTTATTATGTATAACACTTAACCTCAATACAAACTATTTAAAAACCTGATTTCTAACCTCTCAATTTATCCATTTCTAGTTGTGAAGGAATAACTCCTTTTCTATTATCAAGTCTGTTGGAACACCACCTATTAACAGGGAACCTTATATACAGTGATTTACAAACTCCAATAAGGGATCCAAAACATCCCACTTGGACAGTCATCCCTAATCTGATGGGTATAAAACATATAAGGTTTCCTTGTGAGGCCCTCTGCAGCTGGTGCCACTTGTAGAAAGAGGTGAGAAATCACAAATTAAATGTCATGCCTGACCTCCCCAACATGTTTCCACCAGCTAACTGGCTTCATCACGGGATAGAGGTCCAGTGATGAAGCCAGTTAGCTGGTGAAACATGTTGGGGAGGTCAGGCATCAAAACAAATTGCTCTTTTCAGTGAACAGTTAGACTACATGAACTGTTGCCCATCAATTCCCCAATGTTCCCTTACTTGCAGAAAAGAAAAGCTGCTTTATCATTGAGAAGAATTAACTGCTTGTGAAAATTTTCTGCTTTTCACAAAACGAAACATATCGAGCAACATGTATGAACGGGACTGCGGCAGTTTTCTCACGTAATGGGCACCAAGAAAACCATTGTTGCCCCTGTCCGACATATTTTCATCACAAATTGGCACATGTCCGACACCCTTAACGGTTTTATAGGGGTGTGTCATGCCACCTTTATAAGATTAGAAATATGTCCTGACAGAATGTGGTGCACAAATACTTGTACTAATTCATGCCAATTTCTAACTAGCGAGACAAATTTTGGCGCACATTTTGGTGCATGTATTTGCCTCACAATGGGACACGTTTGTAAAGTATTGTGACTCTTTCATACATACTGATGAATGCTACACTAACCTACTGAGAATGACTGTCTAGTCAGTTTTCATACATGTCGCCCATCCTTTTTATATACCAATGAAAACTAAGGAGTAATTCGCACTTTGTACTATGAAACAAAGAAAAACAAACTATGTGCCACCCAATGGTTTTTTCCATCCCTTATATTTCTTCCCTTCTCATCCAACTTTGAACATTATGTGTTATATATGATACCCACCAGACCTTACATATGTAGTTTACATTCTGAATGATTCAATAAATAAAAATAAAATTCTCAAGCTGTTAATTGAATTGTCAGCTAACAGATTGTCCCGGCCATATAAGTAATAGACAGCAGTTTATCTCGTTCTCAGCAATATTCCTGCCAGTATTGTTACAGAACCAGTATTGTTCTTCTATCTCCCAATAACAGGAACAAAGAAAATAATTTTCAACTTTTATCTGTCATGTGCTTCCATCTGTACGACGAGAAGCAGTGCTGTTTATTGCATTTTAATACAATAAATTTTTTTATCTTAGACAGGAGATGGACTTTTTTAAGACATCCCTTTCAAAATATATCCTAGATTTCAAATAACAATATTTCAATTACATAGAGGAGTGTCTGGCTATACTTTAGTGATTTCAAATGGCTGTTTTCCGAAATACTTAGTTTGTCTGTGAAGGTTATTTTTCTGGACTACAATACCATAAGTTAAAATGACACATGTTGAAGAATTTCTGCTGTGATCTTTAACCTGGTCTTGCCTAACATTGTAGGGATAAAAACTATTGTCTATCACACTCATTCTAAACATCAAATGCTTTGGCAAAATATGGTCTAAATTAACCTTTTTAGTTGTCTAAAATCTCTACCCAAACTGGGAATAGAGTATATTTATCCATCCCTCTGTCCATTTAAGACCATGTTTTATTTTATTATACTTTACATATATTTTCTTTTTCTACTCAGCATTTTTTTTTACTTTGTGTAGTAATCTTTATATGCTTTCTTTTCATGTGGAGGGATTGTTTTACTTTAGCCTGATTTTTCACATACATATTTTAACAGCCCTGTGACGAGTTTGTGGGATGCCAATCGGTTAATGCGGCAGCTAGAAGCCTATTGAGGGCTTCCATAGCCACCATGTAGTCGCTTTGTTTACTTCCTGCCTCAAGGGCAATCACATCCCTACGGGCAAGTGATAAGGAACGGGGCAGAAGTTTAAAAAAAAAAATCAAAATTAAAAAAAAATAAAAATTCAAACAAACCCCCTTTTTCCCTTTTTACAAATAAAAGAATAAACAAAATTAGAAAATTTATACACAAATGGTATGGCCACAACCATAAAAATCAGATCTATTAAAAAATAACGTCATTTATCCAATAAACTGAACTCTAGAAAAAAAATCCAAATGCCAAAATTGTGTTTTTTTAAGTCATTTCACATCCCCTAAAAATTGGAATAGAAAGTGATGAAAAAGTCGCTTGTATACCAAAATGGTACCAGTAAAGACTACACATCAGCCCACAAAAAAACGTGCCCTTACTCAGGTCCATAGGTGAAAAAACAAAAAAGTTATTAGTCACAGAAAATGGTTTTTATTTTTTTTAAAACCATTTTTTTTGACATCAACCGGAATCATATTACCGCAGAAAAAGATAACAGATCACTTAAAAGGAAGAGTAAATTTCATAAAAACAAAAAACATGGTCCAAGCATGTTTTTTTTCACATCACCCCACTTAGAATTTTTTTTTCAATTTCGCAGAACAACATATAGTTCGTTCAATGGTAACATTGAAAAGTAAATCTTGTCCTGCAAAAAACAAGCCCTTTATAAAATTAGTTTCATAGTTAAGTTTTAAGGCCTTTTTTGCGCTCTATGTTTATCCAGATAAGGCAAAAAATCCCATGTAGAGGCCAGTTGTTTCATTTTAGGGAAAAATTCCTTCCCGACTCCAATTGGCAACAGAATAAACACGTATCAAGACCCTTTTCCATAAACCTGGTCACTATAAAATTTTGATATTATTACACTCTAAAAGCATCCGACCCTTTTTGAAGTCGTTTGTAAATTCCCCCTGACAAGTTCCTTTGCAGAGGTTCCAAAGTCTCATGCTTTACTTAAAAAATCCCTTTCTTTTTATGCAAAACTTTTTCCTTATGCATGAGGATGCCCCCCCTTGTTTTTTGATCAGTCGGGGAAAAAAAAGATCTTTGGGGGAACTCATATTTGACCTATAATATATTTAATCATGCGGGCCCCATGTCGCATCACCCATTGTCGGAGTGAGCTCCAGCCATGGGGGATTCACCCTTAGCTGTCTTGATCTATTGCGATCATCACAACTAAGGTACAGACAGGAGGAGTGCGTCCTCCGTTGTAAAACGGTGCAGCAGTGGTGCCCGGCGCTGCTGTTTCGGTACCTGACAGCCGGAAG